>JALRME010000047.1:0-165649 GCA_026120035.1 Coleophoma eucalyptorum
GTTCCAGACGGTAGAAGAGATAATCGCTCTATTAGGAACCTATTATCTAATAGGTAACGAAACAGAGAAGGCTCGGAATGAGTTCTATAACCTACAAATGTTATCAAGAGAAACCTTCTTAGAATTCTAGGCTCGATTCCTAGATGTAGTAACTAGAGGAAGAGTTTCTCGATCTAAATGGTTCTTCTCTCTATAGAATAAGATAATACCTCGATTACGAGATACTACGCTTAGTAATAAGAGACAATAGAATCAAGATTATAATTTTATGGTCGAGGATATATTATCTATTGATAATAAGTATCGTCGAAATATAGAATAGAATCCTTTGGCTTTTATAAAGAAACCGGTTGTAACAAGTACTATTACGAAACCGACCCGAAAGGTATCCGATACGCCTTCGACTAGAAATACTTATGTCCAAATTCCTAAACCTATAGTTCATCCTATAGTAACTAGAAACAGAATAAGAACAGCCACCTTACGACCTAAAGATGTTCCATCTCGTCAACTAGGACCTTTAGATTAATATTATACCTATAGGAAGCCTAGTTATTTCTCTTCTAGTTGCCCTAGTAAGCCTACCATAAAGGAATTAGATCCTAATAAAGCGGAAGAAGAATTAGAACAGTTGGAATCTAATGGTGATATCGAAGAGGAATCGGAACCGAATCGGATGGAAAACGAAGAAGCCTAGGAAAAGACTCCTTCCTAGGTTTAAGAAGATATAATCTATCAAAGTTGGATTTAAAGTCACTATTAGGTGGCGAGCCCTTCCTAATCTCTAGTACTCTAAGTATAAATAGATTCGGAATAGTTACGAATTCCTTAATAGACACTAGAGCAAATAGTTACTTATTTATTAATTACGCTTTTGCTAGGCGTTTAAGTAAGGCCTTAGGAGTTAAGATATAGAAATTACCTTATTTTGTAGCTATACGAGGATATAAAGGAGAGATCTAGAGTAGGGCTTCTTATTATATTCGATTGTATTTTACTATTGAGGGCCGATATATATATAACTACCCTTTTGTTATTCTTAACCTAGGGAACTAGGATGTTATAGTTAGGAACAAGTAGATAAAGCGATTCAGACTCGAAGTAGATCTAATGTATAGTTGGTTTATTTGGCCTTTATAATATCTACTAACTCCTAGATAGGATAAGGAGCTATTACTATCCTACTAGCAATACCTTATCAAGCACCTAGATATCTAAGCTAATATAAATCGAAGGGACCATTAGTTGGAACGTAGTATTTAACGCCAAAGAACTATAGTTACGAGAATTCAGCCTAGTACTCCTAGAATTCTACGAATCCCGAAAGTACTACGAAACCCATCCGATACGGATAGGAGTCGCCAACTAGGCAAAAAGACTATTCCTAAGCGATAGAGAGGTTAAGCGATAACTAAGTCGAATTTTATCTATAAAATTAGTATAAATACATTCTATTATTAGATAAAGAGAAGGGAGAATAAGTTCTTTTAAACTAGCCTCTATAAAATCGACCGTATTAGAGAAGAGATAGTTAGAAACCCCCTAGATGATATCGATATCCTACAATTGATCTAGAACCGATTACCCTCCGACTATAATACTTTTTAGGATGTATTTTCAAAAACTACTTTAAATATCCTACTACTATATCGGTTGTACGATTATAAAATCCATTTAGAAGTACTACTTCCTAATACATTCTTACCTCTATACCGATAGTCCTCCGAAGAGCTTTAGGCTACAAAGGAATACCTAATAGATAATTTGGAAAAAGGCTTTATTACTAATAATAATAACCCTTTTGCCTTACTAGTACTATTTGTTAAGAAAGCAGATAGTACCCTATGATTCTATATTAACTATAGAAAGCTAAACTCCTTAACTAGGAATAATCCTTACTCTATTTCACGAATAGATAAGCTTTTGATAAGAGTATCAAAGGCTAAGGTGTTTACTAAGTTGGATATTCGCTAGGTATTTTATAGGATCCGAATGGACCCTAAGTCGAAGGATTATACTAGCTTCCGTACTCGCTATAGACTATACAAATATAAGGTCCTACCCTTTGGATTATGTAATAGCCCTACCACCTACCAAAGGTATATAAATAATATCCTAATAGATTACCTAGATGACTTTTGTACTACCTACCTAGATGATATCCTTATCTATTTAGAGAATATAGAGGATCACTAGAACTATATCAAATTAGTATTAGGAAGGCTTCGAGAGGCTAGACTATAAGCTAATATTAAGAAGAGCGAATTCCACGTAACTCGAACTAAGTACCTTAGTTATATTCTAACTACAAGGGGTATCGAGATCGATCCTAATAAAGTAGAACCTATTAAGAATTAGAAGGTACCTACTATAATTATAGGTATCAAATCCTTTCTAGGATTCTATAGATTCTATCGATAATTTATTAGGGACTTTGGGAAGATTACAAAGCCTATAAGTAATATCATAAGGCCTTTAGAACCTTTTATATAGTCCAAAGAATATAATGATACTTTTAAAGAACTCTAGCACTAGTTGCTTATAGTACAAGGAACCTACTACTTCGATCTCGAACTCCCTACGAAGCTAGAAACAGATGCCTCAGATGGTATAATTATAGGAGTACTTTCTTAAGAACATATAGATAAGAACTAATACCCTATAGGATTTACCTCCTATATACTAGTTGGATCCAAAGTCAATTAGGAAATCTATAATAAAGAATTATTTGCTATCGTGGAATCCTTTAAGAAGTAGCGACCCAAGCTTATATTAGTTTAGAGCCGAGTTGGAGTATATTCGGATTATCGATCTTTAGAATACTTTATGACTACTAAAGTCCTAACTACCAAATAGGTTAGGTGGATGGAATTCTTATCTGACTTTAATTTCATGATTATATATACCTTAGCTAAGAACAACCAAAAGGCTAATATCCTAAGTCGAAGAGAGTAAGATGTTTAGGCTTACGATATTATTAAGTATAATAGTCGTTCGAGGGTTCTTCTAAGAACAAACCGATTAGATGAAAGGATTATTATCGAGCTAACTAATACTTTTATTACTACTATAGCTAGTATCGGAGCCGATTTGGATTAGAATCGGGATATACTACTTAATTCCGAGGAACTTGTTTAGGAATTATGGGAAACGAATCATAAATCCTTCTACGACCTACGAGATAGGTTACTAAGTAGATATACTATCTACGATAACTTATTATTATACCAAGGGAGGCTATATATAATTCGGAACACCTAGTTGTACACTAGGCTTATATAAGAAGCTTATGGACAAATTTCTAGTATACATCTAGGTGGTATAAAAACCTACTAATTGCTAGTACCGAAGTATTACTAGGTCGGAATGAGTTCGGACTATAAATAGTATATAAGCAATTATAAGGAATACAAGGCTGCGTATATCAATACTAGTAAGCAGCAAGGTATACTATACTTATTACCTATACCTGATTACCCTATATAACACTTATATATGGATTTCAAAGAATTCCCACCTGACAAATATAGATTCGACTCCATTCTAGTGTTCATAGATCGACTCAGAAAGGATTCGGTAACTATACCTTACTATAAAACTATTGACGTATAGGGTATAGTAGAGCTATTCATAAAATGGATCTATAGATTCGGACACACCCCGGAAAGTATTGTATCCGATAGAGGACCTTAATTTGTATCCTCCTTCTGGAGGGAGTTCTATAGGATCATTAGAACCAAGATCAAGCTCTCTATAGCCTATCATAAGCAAACTAATAGACAAACTAAGATCATAAATCGATATATCGATTAGAGACTTAGGCCTTTCGTGAATTACTACTAGGATAACTAGAGCGAATTAATACCTATGATAGATAGAGCCCAAATGACTCTACCTTATTCATCTATAGGTATGGCTCCGTATCGGCTTAAGTTCGGACTAGATCTAAGAACAAGTTAGGATTAGAATACATCCAAACCAACTAATACCCTAGAAAAGCTTAATTACGAAAGAGTAGTTCAGATAGCCTCTCGAATGTATAATAGATAGAAACAAGCACAAGAGAATATATAGGTAGCTTAGAACCAAATGATAGACTCCGTAAATCGATATAGACGAGTAGTTGATCTCTAGATGAACGATTTGGTATATCTTTCAGCCAAAAATCTAAAGAACCCGAAACCTAGTCGAAAGCTATCCGACTAGTAGAAGGGACCTTACCGAATATTAGAAAAAGTTGGCTATACCTATAGATTGGAATTACTAGTTGGATCTAGGATCTATAATATATTCTCCTTAGACGTACTTTCTAAGTACCTAAATAACCCTCTACTAGGTCAAGAAAAGCCTACCCTAGATCCAGAGGTTATTTCAGACTAAGAAGAATAGGAAGTCTAAGAGATATTAGCTATCAAATTGGTTAGAAACTCCTTAAAATATCAAGTCAGCTAGGTCGGCCACGATTTGGATCCGATCTAGTATCTAGCATCTAACTTCATAGGAGCCCCTAGGAAATTATAGGAATTCCACTAGCTATATCCTACGAAGCCGAGACCCCCCCGAAACCTATCCGACTGGTTGAATGCCTAAGAAAAGGGAATTAAGAATTATGATCACTTAGTAGATAATCACCCAGTCAAGAATCACTTAGTCAAATAGTAATAGCGGTAGCTTAAAATCAGAAGAAAAGAGGGTTGTATTTCATTCTAAACTACCCTCTGATTCAAGGCGTATCTACCTATTCTCTTGTAATATCAACCCTTTTGGAACACCTAGTTAGATTCACCAACAGAGGGCTACTACCGTACTAGGGCCCAATCGAAGTCAATACCACGAAGAGAATAGAGAAGATTCCCTTCCGAAACAGGGCCTACTCCCTAGTTTCCTCCTCTTCCTCCCCGCCCTCGGGACCAAAGCCAGTGGTGGTGGCAGTGCCCCCCAAAGCCGAACCCCCCCCGACCTCCCCCCGCTTCCTCTTTCCACCCTTCTTGGTGGGCGCCTTCTTGGCAGCCGCACCCCTCTCCACCATTACCCCCTATGGATGTCAGAACTGATTCGAAGGGCTTTCGGATCTGAATCAGAACTTACCTCCATCCAGGCGCGAGCCTCTGCCATGAAGGCACGAGTCTCCCCCCGGAACTCCTCCTCTTGCTCCCAAAGGCGTCGAGTTTCGGCCCGCAGGCACCGCACGCAACAGACTCGGTGGGCACCCGGGAGGGCACCGGCGGGAACAGGGACAGGCATGGTGCTATAATTATGGTTAGCGAGACCGAAACCCCTACGAAACCCCCCCGACCATAAACCTACGTTGATTGATTGATTGATTGATTGTCTACATAAGTCAGTATCCAAACAACAAGTCTAGAGGCATACGTACGATTTGTGATTTTTTCAGGAAGCCAAAGAAAGAAAGAAAGAGAGAAAGCCAGGAGGAAATTTCTTGGCTTATATCTACCTACTGCTATTGTTCAAAATCGACAATACTAAGATCCTTAGTATTGTCCTTTGTGTCAATAGAAATCAACAATACTAGGTAGGATTTTCTTTGTTCCACCCCGAAAACCCACCGTATCGCCTCCGACACTGTTTGAGGACAAACAGTCACAAAAGGAGGGGGGTAATGTAAGAACCTGACATACTCAGAATAGACAATTGGGAATCCAGATATATATCATGTGATCAAACATATATCATGTGACCCAAGACAGTATGCGTAAGCGAGTATGAGCAGAGTCGGAGGGGTTTCGGACCCAGTAAGCATATAAGAGGGACATGTCATAGAATTTGGTTTCTTTCTCTTCTTCTTTTCTTATCTTTTTTGTGTCCTTCGTACGAGACCTATAGGATATAGTCAATATAAGGTTATTATGCTCCCAAACACCTCTATCCTGCCATTGATCAAACCTGTGTCCTTACACCTACTTGATCTGAATCAGTTACGTGCTTCTACTATTCATCAGTAATTTGTTTATCCTATAGTGGCTATCTATAGAAGGGACTCGTAAAGTCTATAAGCCCCTACCTCACCCCACACTGAAGAAGCCTTCGGCCTTGCCCACGGCACGAGACGTAACAGTTATTCCCTTAACTCTATATCTAAGTAGTAGATAAATTCTAGTATAATGAGTACCCCTTTAAGAGCTAAAGTTAAGTTAGGATCCTATTGGTTCACCCTATAGTAAACACTTGGCTGATTCTTATCGAGTACTCGGATAAGAATTTAATGGTTCACTAAGAGTTCGAGCTCGACTACATAAGGTATTAGGTTCACGTTAGACCTATACTATCTTTAAGACGATAGACGTACTATACACTTAGGTCACTCTTTCTATTGAAGGTAATCTAAGTATATTATAGCTTGTTATCTATAATATCTACCCCTCTAGTTATAGGTATCTATACTACTTAAACATACACGGATTATCCTACTTCCTCCTATTCACGATTAACCCCTAACCTACGTATGGACCTCTTCTTTTCTTGCTTTTGTCCTATTCGGGCTGTATTGTGTTTCAAGGGGAGTTACTTTTATCTTCGGTAGAGCCATATAGTTTGGGACGAATCCCGATAAGGGTATCGATATAGTTATTACGCCTTTGGGTTATTGGAATGTCCTAATAATTAACTTACTATTTATAATAAGTATTTATAATATCGTTGTTCTAGTCTTCCCTATTGAGATATTAGTATCTTATTTAGTAATATAGCTAGATCTCGCTCATTACGATCTAGATAATATAACAACAAAGATTATCGTTTAGGTAATCGACTATAAGAATGTTATTAGACCAAACGCGATCTATTAGTATACCCTTATCCTTATCTAGATAGGCCTCCTATAGTATCTATTGGATCACCACTCTTCGTTCAGGTGGTGTCCAATGTCCAAGTTCGAGCTCGACTTAGGTTAATAGCTATTAGTAGGTTTTGCTAAACCTACACATTAGACATACAGTAAAGGTACATACTAGCTACATGCTTAGGTTATCCTTCTTCAATGAGAATAATCCAAGTGTATTATAGCGTCTTACCCCCTCTCAATAGGAGGCTATAATCCTTAAATACATTAGATATTTCCCCTCCTGATGTGACGGCGCAAGGGATGTATCTTCCCTTGCGTCGACGTTACCTCTACATGTATATATTGTGAAGCTTCACGACCTACGAATGTAGTTAAAAGGGTGGGTCTGCTAAGCTCGTTTTCTTTAATATAGTGTATGCGTAGAACATGATAGAAACATCGAGAAAAACGGCTCACCGCCTTACTAATGCCCCTCTTCTGCACCTCGTACTAAATTTTTACAATTCATTTGCATTTTGGCAATACCCCTTACTATATATATATAGCGTTATAAGGTTTTAAACTAAAAATTTAAATTCGAAATTTTAGGATTATCGTTTACTCTCCAGTAGTTACCCCATCTCCCCTACTGCCTGCTAAGCACGTAGAATGTGCTCAACAAAATAGTAATGAAACGATCCTATGAAGCAAAAATGTCAGATGACTTGTCTCCTTTAGAGACACTACCACACGAAATTGTAGGATAAATCACACCCTAAATGGACTTTTTTTATTAATTTATCTCATAGTTTGTTACAATATGCTGTAATCTACCATGTCGCAAGTCTTCTCAGTTACTCGGCCTCGTCCCAGATATCCAATTCTCAGGTCTCTGGAGCTTGTCACTTTCTAGTAAGATACTCTACAGACGTGTGAAGCCGCTATTATATACCAAGTTTTCGGAATTTGGTAGTATTACGAGGCTCCCGAAATTTTTAGGCACCATCTTGAAAACCCCTGATCTGGCATTGTATGTTAAATCGTTTTCTGGGTGCTCCTTTCAAAGCCTACCCTTGTTTAGTGTTTCGCAAAATGAAAACCTTACTGCCTGGGCTCCGCGAATTATCGATATAACCGTGTGGTCACAAAAGGAAAAGTCCATCATACAAAGTGCTATTAACGCCGCAACTACGAAGTATGACCTTGCATACTACTCCTACCCTACACGTCCGGACAAGAGCTTTGCGCAGCGCTGGGCAAGGAGTATCTTCAATACGAACGTCAATTTCACATGGGACGCTGTCGTTGCACTCCTGTTATGTCACCTCCCTAATTTGGAATACTTTCGTGTGGATACATACGGCGATCATCGGCTTGGAGTGAAGGGATTCGATTTTATCATTCGAGTACTGAAATCCGCAAAAGTTAGAGGGAACCGCGCCTCTGTACTGAACAATCTACATACCATAGACCTATCATTTACCAACAGTCTACAGAGAAAGATCCTACTACGCAATCTGGCAGATTGCTTGCCTCCCCTAAAGTCCTTTCGCTATAAGGCCGTTCGTATGATCAATACGCATAGGCCAAGTTCCCGTTCCCCTTGGAAAGGAGAAGTTTGCTATATTCAACTCAGAAGAAGGGTTCTGGCCAAACTAGAGCGGAATGTAGAAGAACTATTCATTATTGTTCGATATGGAGACAGCAAACGTGGATGCCGCCACCATCAGGGGGATCTTGATCATCACGGTGGATTCCACTCCATAGGATCCCTCCACGCTTTGGAGAAATTGCAGCGGCTTACAATATCAGCTGATGCATTAATTGGAGTTCCAATACTTGCGGGGCCGAGTTATCAGCTTCCGTACAGGCCGTATTTACGCCCCAACGTCAATGAACTTGGATACTTGCCGCAGCAAGAAGCAGCCTTCTACCAGCAACTACCTGATACTATTCAATACCTTAGTATCGTGGAATGCCCCAATGCGATGTACGGATGTATACGACGTTTACTACAATGCAGCTCTCTTCCAACAAAACTCAAAAAGATTAAGCTAGCTTGGAAGTATCCTAACCCCGCTTCAAAAAGGGTTCTCCCACAAATCCCGGATATTTTGCCACATAATAATAGGTCTTCAATATCTCGATCTCCGAATTCCGAATGTATAGAAATTAATGAATACACGGAAATGAGTGAATGGATGCTGGGTGAAGACTCTTCATGGTGCTATAAGTTTCCAGGCGAGGAATATGCAACCAAAAAATATTTGGAGGATTTAGCTTTGGACAAAGGAATACAGCTTCTTCAATGTTTTGATGAGGACTACCATAATCTTACCTCCGAAGACAATAATCAGCTTATCTAGAAATCGATTTACGTAGATCTAATGTCTATTTGACTTAAATAAGAGAAATCCAACAACTTTTCGTATCGCACTATAAAAGTGTTGGTATCAATTCAAGTTCAATCGAAGTAGGTATCAGGTCAATATGGTAAAATTCAATTGTCATTCTAAGTTGATGTGATGTGAGAGGTATAAGTACCACCTACAGCATCACATGATTGTAAACGAGTGGTCATGTAGTTACCATGTGATAATCACAGTATTGATATTCAAAGGAAATGCGGGCCTAGTTGGCCTTAGACCCCTGACCCTGCACCGGGACCTAAGAATGCTCGCCCAATTAGACGCCCGGGCTGGGTCGCGGACCAGGACTTATACGCTTTTGCTGACCAGTTTCGACCGTGTAGTGAGAGGATGACTGCCCCAAACGTCAGAAACAACTGGCTCCACGAGCCCAATTCCTGGCTACGTCTCGTCAGACTGCGGTGCACAGCGTACATGCACGGGACACACGCACATAGGACAGAACGTCACGATCTAGAGTATAGAAGGTATCGAATGGGAAGAATCGAACCTGCAGAGTCCAACTCCAGAACAGAATGGTGTTACGTTAGGAACAAAGAAGCTATTCAGCAGGATTCGAAATCGGAAAAGCATCCGCACACTGTATTGATTTGCATTTAACCCATATTTACTTCCCCTAATCCCATTATGGGAATTGCAACCACGACTATGGTCCGATCAAAGTCAGGATGCCGAATACGATCCACGATGATTCGCCAATCACGAAAAGACGTATAAAAGGCCTTGAACCAGCATGAATGAACAATAAGTATACATATTCGCCTCGGTGTAGTCCTAGTTATGTATAGGCTAGTCATCTCAATAAAGCTGAACAGTCACATCCTTCTAGTCTTTTAGGACATGGTTTATGAACCCAAATCCAGGTAGTGTTAGTATCATAAAATTTGAAATTAGGGTTGTATAGTATTCGAATGTAGCCCACTCGTACGTTAGCCCCAGTAGAAGAATAGAGGATATCCAAGTTCACTAAGAAAATTCAAATGCTAAACATGAATTTGCCACGTCGCGTTCAAATCTACTCGGTTCTTGACCTTATATCCCTGATCGTCCATCTTCGCTCTTACCGTCCAGTGCATGCGAGGCTCCACCTCTCTGATGGCTCGATATCTGCCTAGATTCATTCTCACTACCTTTTGCCACTCTTTGGATTTATTCTTTTGAACACGTACTTTGACGGGCCAAAACTCTAGGAACCACCAGCCTTTGGCTTGCTCCAACTGGTCATTGATCGGAGCCATGGCGTCGAAATAGTCCTCGACTTGCTCGGGAAGCGTGTAGGCCTTCATGAGATGCTTTTTCTGTGCTCCCGAGAGTTTGTTGGCCTTTGGAGCTGCGGATCCTCCTGTGCTATTATAATAATGGTTTATCTTCAAATCTTCATCTACACCTAACGCTATTGATCGTCGCTTGAGAGGAGGTAGAACTTGAGCTTCGTACTGCTCAACAGTGTCGGGGGAAGGTCCAACTTTTGGCTTCTCGGGAGTCTTATAGACTGGCCAGACTGTAGGAACATCAATACCAGTCTCAGCTAGGGCAGTTGTGGTAAAGAGGATCCCCGTATCGCATTCAAAACACTGTCGTATCATCCAACGTAGAGGAATCCTGGAGAGCATATGGCGCTCGTCGTTAAGGACTGCTCCGCCACCTACATCGGCATGGGCGCCTACAAACCAGACTTCCAATGAATCGGTCTGTCGCTTCTCAAGAGTACATCTATCAGGATTTTTTATGTTGAATTCTTCTTCGAGCTCGTTCTGGTCCTTCTCATACTGCATTTTCTTCAAACCAGTAGTAGAGCAAGTCGAAGACTGAGTTTCAGTAACACTGGAATCTCTGGGCTTTGGCTGTGATCCAAAACACGAACCGAACAATCTTCGCATGCGTTTAACCTGGTGACTTTTCTTTGCCTTGACTTTAGCAGTAGTCCCACTACCCAGCTCAGCTTTGGCACTAGGATCTTGATGTTGCCACTGGCAGACTTTGAACTTGGCCCTGTGCTCATCTAGGGCCATAGCATGTCTGAAATAATGGGTCGTGTTGATGGTGGACTTGCTGAAAGGCAGTTTCCGAGGAATGAACCCGACGCTGGCAACGCAGTCCCACACCCCAATGAAATAAACCTCGACGTTGGTGCAGAATGTCTTTTTGAACTGGCCGCTCATTTTCCATCCCTCAGGGGTGTCGTTCGCGTAGAAGTCGTATGCGAACTGGACCTGAGCACGGTTGTGTGCTGGCAGAAGACCAACCTTGTGCAGCATCCCAGAGAGACAGCGCACAGTGTATGCTCCTCTCGAGAAGCCCAGAAGGCAGATTTTATCTCCTTCGCGATAATTCTGCATTAGAAAGCGGTATGCATCGGTAACATGAATTCCAAGGCCACTCCCAACTGCCATGTCAACCGCAGCTGAGACTCCGTTCTTTAAACCATGTCCATCATAGGTCCCAATCCCACTCTGATAATATGTCAACTGCATTGGATCATCTTTCTTCAGACAAGCAACGAAAGCAACTACGTTGCTATTATCGCCATCAAATTGGTCTCCGGTGCCATCGAGGCAGACGACGAGAGTACGACCACCAGGGTACTCAGCGTGGGATTTCTGAACCGCTCGAATGGTCGATGGGATGTGAGAAATCTCATCTTCTGGCTCTGAGAACAATGTTTGATCGTCGCTCTGCCGGACATGATCTGTACATGACTGCGCAGGATATGATTTTGGCCACCACGGCTGTTGGGGATTGTTCATTATGGCCGAAATAGAATTTTTGAGCATGTGATCAGCCCTGGTACGAGAGACAATAGTCAGATGGCCACTGAAGTGTATGAAGTTGGATGGAATGTTGCGAATGCTTCAGGAGTATGGATATGGAGGCAGTTTTGGTTTTGCTATTTCCAATCAGCCCGATGCGTCTTAATAGACTAGTATAGTCTACCAAATCTCTTCAAATGTCGGGACTGTGACATATACAGAAACTGTCCAATCTATTCCGGTCCTATCTATTCCGATCTTTAACACTGCCTGTTCCCAGCATAAGTTGTAGCGTTGTATGGGGATTGCGACCAAATATTTGCCCAAACCTAAATAGACACAAAATGTACCCTTAAACTTTAAAACTATAGAGTGGTGTTAGTATCCCTTAATCATCATAACAATAACAACGACAACGATAATTTTGGGTTTCAAATTGAAAATTAGCTTAAGCTATAAGATTATAATATGGGAATTATTATAAGATTAACTTTGTATAAGTGCGAGTAATTATTTTCTATCACTTTCCTGTAAAGGGGTTTGAAGAACCTTGAGAATCATATGAAGCTATATCTCTAAGCTCCACTTGCAGACTCCCATGGTATGAAGTCCAAGAAGGTTCCAAGTACTCAAAATGGGTCCAAGCAGATTGGTCAATTACTGGATGATCGACGGCTTGTTACAGCAGAGTCAATACGTCATATGTGATTCAACTCGCGGTATTTGGTAACGCGGCTAATGCATGACTTCCGCATTGCCCAATCAATCGCGTATTTTATATCACTATCGCTCGTCCGTCAACTGCGTTGCGCAATAATAGTAGCATGTGACCTGCCCCTCTCCAATGGCCTCCTTCCCAAAGCATGTCTGATCGACGAGCACAACCAATGTAGCACGCAGATGTTCTCTGAGCAAAAGTTAAAGTTTTGGTTGCGGACAACATCAACTGTAGTGTTCCACTTCGGGAGCGGGACGCTCCATGCCGGAAAGCTTAAAGTTAAAAGCTAATTATTTCTGGCGCAAGGAGGGAGCCACTTTATCATTAAGTCTCAACCGATGCCACAATCAGAATAGCTTAATGCTACTCCTCAAACCTTCCGTCAGGAGAGGATCTGGGTAGACCTGCAAGGGCTATTGTCGTCCCACCCAAACCGCAGGTATCCAGGCGAAGGGTTCCGTCTTCTTGGTGTCACCCACCATTAACTCCGCTATCTATCCAGTTTAGCCTTTTTCTTTTCTCATTATGCTTTCTCGCTTCGTCCTTCGATCGAGTTCACCACCTTTATATTGCAGCGACAAGGTCTTACACTTCTCCAACTTACACCATCCACAATGGCACCCGGTCAGCTCAAGAATTTAATTGGCAACATCAGGCGAAAGCCTTCACATGCTCCTGATGGCAAGACCGATGCACAAGCAGCAGCAGTGCCCGTTGTCGAGAAAACGTCCCTGGTACACGACTTGACTCACCTCGGCGCGAAGAATACCAAAACAGCCCTTGATGGCATCACGACTCTAGCGTCTGGAGAGCCGATGGACGACAAAGAGCTTCTGCTTGAAAATGGCGTCTCCATGCTTCAATCACTACCCGCAAATAGTGGCCTTGGCGAGACAGTGTCCAACAACTTTATTAGCATGCTCTGGCATGATCTACCACATCCTCCACCCACAACTGCTGGTCCATCAGCGAGGTACAGGCAGCATGATGGAAGTGGTAATAACCCGTGGATCCCTGAGATGGGCAAAGCCGGATCGCCGTATTCTCGTAGTGTGCCACCTAGCCGGCCCAAAGGCCCCAATCTCCCTGACCCGGAACTGGTCTATGACCTGCTCCTAAAACGAGATGGCAAGTTTCGTCCACATCCCTCTGGTCTCAATCGGTTGTTCTTTTCCTTTGCGACGATCGTCATCCATGAGTGTTTCCAAACATCACGAACAGACCCCTGGATCAATGAGACCTCGGGGTACGTCGATCTGAGTACTCTGTATGGGAACACGGGCAAGGAACAGAAACGCGTGAGAACGTACAAGCAGGGTCTCATATACCCCGACTCGGTCGCCTCTGAAAGAATTATGATGATGCCTCCAGGTGTTGTGGCGGTCCTCCTGATGTTCTCGAGGAACCACAATCACATTGCAACGAATTTATTGTTGGTGAATGAACAGGGGAAGTATAAACCTTGGGAAAGCCTGCGTGACGAAGAGAAGAAGTGGTAATTATCAAGAAATCCTGCTTTATTTTGGCACGAAGAATTGACATCCGTGATTTATAGGCAGGACGAGGATATTTTTCAACTGTCTCGCAACATCAACGTTGGATTTTTCGCTTCAGTGGTCCTCAAGGACTACGTTGCCGCAATTCTCAACACCCCACGAGCAAACTCGACCTGGTCACTCGATCTCGGTGCGGAAATCAAACAATCAGGAAAACGCGTGGAGCGAGGAACAGGCAATGTTGTTTCTGTTGAGTTCGCAGTCTTGTACCACTGGCATGCGGCTCTTAGTGCCGCCGATGATAAATGGATGGAAGATGTCTTACGAGCAGACCGACCTGAACTCGAGTCTATCGACGATATGACAGTCGATATGTTCAAGGAGATCATGATGGTTCAAGGACATAACCTTATGGCCACTGAGCCAAAAGAGTGGACATTTGGAGGGCTGAAAAGAGGTCCGGATGGCAAGTTCAGCGATATTGATCTTGCCGAGGTCATCAAGAACTGTATTGAGGAACCTGCCCATGCTTTTGGTGCTCACGGTACACCTGCTAGCCTGAAAGTTGTTGATATTATGGGGCAACTCCAAGCTCGAGATGCTTTTAACGTTTGTACTATGAATGAGTAAGTGGTATCCTCCACTTTCTATCGCAAGAGCGCGCTGCTGATATATCCTTTCTACAAACAGATTCCGTCGGTATCTCAACTTACAGCCATACAAAGATTTCGAGGATTGGAATCCAGATAAGGAAACTGCCAGAGCTGCCGAGCTTCTGTATGGTCACATCGATAACCTTGAGCTGTATCCCGGACTGATGGCGGAAGTGACTAAGCCACCTATGCCAGGTAGTGGAGTGTGCCCAGGCCAAACTACTGGACGAGGAATTCTTGACGATGCTGTTGCGTTGGTCCGCGGTGACCGCTTCCTCAGCTACGACTTCAACAGCTCTACCTTGAGTAACTGGGGATTCGCAAAACTCAGTGCAAGCACTCCAGGTGCTTATGGTGGCATGCTACCCCATCTGATATTCAATGGTCTACCAGACGCCTGGACCGGTACTTCCCCCTACGTGCTTCTTCCATTCTATACGCCTAAAGCTGCCAAGGATATCTTGAAGGAAAACAAAGTCATTCAGAACTATGATCTCGAGAGGCCAGCCAGCGACATGAAAGTCATCGGCATCCACACCTCTGAGGGATGTAAGCAGGTCTTCAATGATCGAGAAAACTTCCGCGTCATGTATCAAAAAGCCATCCGCGATTGTACAGACGGTCATGATTTCATGATTGGATGGGATGATGCTAAGCGCCATGACACGCGATCGAATGTCCTTCATGGCGTCTTTTTCGAGGAAGGATTCGAGGCCAATGTTTCTCAGTTTTTCAAGGCAAATGTGGCCAGGCTTATCAATAAAAGCACACTGAAATACTCGGGGACCAGGAGATCCATCGATATTGTGCGCGATGTCACCAATGTGACGCCAATTCTCTGGCTTGCTGAGAGGTTCGCACTACCACTTAAAACTGCCGAACATCCTCGCGGCTTGTTTTCAATCCCAGAGGCTTTCGGTATCTATCTTGTCCTTTTCATTTATCAAAGCTTCAATATCATCCCGGCCCACGAATGGGAACTTCGCGAAGGTGCCATCAAAGCATCGTCAATCCTCCGTAGTATCTTCGAAGCCCATCTCAAGACTCAACAAGGCCTCAAAGAGCATGTCGTCGACTGGCTCGCTAAAGGAAGTTCTTTTGAAGTCGGTAAGGATGCTGATCGACTCTATCACGCCTTGAACGCCTCCAAGCTTCCTCTCGGTGACTTGGTTGGTGACTGCATCGGCATGAGTGCCCCCATCGCCGGCAACCTTACGCAACAAGCCTCCCTCCTAATCGACCTCTACCTCAGCGAAGGTTACGAAGAATACAAAGCCCGCATTGTCGAGCTCGCCCATATGGATGACGCCGCTTCTGAGCTCGAACTCCAAGGCTTCGTCTTCGAAGGCATGCGTCATGCAGGCGTTGTCCCAGGTCTGCCCCGTATCGCCTCGAAAGATGTGACGGTCAATGATGGCGCGCGAGGGCCCATCAGCATCAAAGCCGGGCGCACCGTTCTGATCGCGACCTCCAAAGCAGCCATGGATCCGCTGGCGTTCCCAGACCCTGAGATAATCAACCCGCATCGGCCAGTTGAGGACTACACACTTCTAGGTCATGGACTACATTACTGCTTTGGTGCGAGACTCGTGGGATGCTCCTTGGCGGCGACACTTCGAGAGGTATTCAAACTGAAGAACCTAAGAAGAGCCAAGGGAAGTCAGGGTCATTTTACAAGGGTTGAACAAGAGTTTGCTGGGGTCAAATTGAGGTCATACCTTGATGGGAATGCAATGGAGAGTCCAATCCCTACGACGCTCGTCTTAGAGTATGATGAGTGAGACAGCCTCGCTAGTGCTTTAAGGTCATAGAATGGATCAGAGATGATACTTCATTAACCTACAGGCACCTCTAGGTTTTAATAGCCATAGGTAGTAATTTAAATAAGAAAAAGTAGCGAGAAAGTCATGCAACGGATACCAATAGTAACTTGAATGATCTTATAATGGAAAAGGGCCAAAAGAGCCTTCGTTCAAAGTAAGAAAGACATCTTAAATGGGCAGCCAGGACCACTAGTTGTGCCTTGGACACGAAATTTAAACGAATAGAAGACCAAAAATAATGAAGGAATAATCACATACCAGACTTCAGAAGATATGGAAGAATTGGGGCACTTATCACTTCATATAAAAGTCTTCCTAAAAGACTAGTAAATTCTCGAGGCCCACATCAATAGGCGAAGCACTAGGATTGAGCCTAAAATAATAGTAGCATCTATTACTGGGATCGACCGCGATTAGCTTGCATCCACCAGGAGGGGGGGGGACGGATAGGATAGAGTAAATACATGTACTTACACTCTTGGTTGTGAGTATGGGCTGGGCCGCAAATACCAGGAATGTGATTGGTCTATGTTAGGATATAAGGTAAAGCACAGGGTTTCAGAGACTCTTTTGCATGATTCCTGGTCTTCGGAACCATAGCTATTATAACGACTTACTTGCCAACAGAATAATTCTATCGCTAAAGAGCTTACACAATCCAATATACTTATAACTACTTGTCTGTTAAATTCGCTTGGTACCAGTAGTCTTGCTTGTAAAAGCCACGATACAAGTGTTATAGATTATATACCACAGGGAGCTTTACACATCTACTTTAATGCTATTATCTTGCTGCACTGTGAAAGCAGTAATGGGGTTTTGTCTCTAACCAAGTCTGCGAGCAGTTACAGCCGCAGAGGCCGGCCGCTGCTACAAGTAGCATGGTTCATACTTTAATTTGCTGGGATGGGATGAACCTGTATCGAAACTCACCAATGCACTGAAATTGGCTTGCTCCAGAGATGAGAGTCGAGAGCAGTGACGCTGCACTCTAGCAGTGGTACACTCTGCTACCTCCCGGTACGACTGTTTTGGTATTCTATGGCAGCTTCGACTTTTTTTCGTCTATCCGCTTTTTAATATCATTATGTGGGCTGTACCGTTCGTTGATCATTGCTTCAGTTATACCAGCTACTTTGCAATGAATCCAGCATTCGTTCTCCGAGCGATATCCGCTTTTGTACTTCCATTTTATTGTTTCGTGGAGTGTACTCCTTTTATATTAAAGGAAAAGCCATGGAAACATATCCCCGGATCTGACAGGCTGTCAGGGAGTTTTCGCTTTTGGACTCACGAGATAGACGAGGCCCCGACATCAAAACGAAATAGCTATCTAAGCAAAGGCCTGGGAAGGAGACAGTCAGAGGTTGTGGCAGAAGCTCGATCAGCATATGCGCGCCGAAGGCGGGAGCTAGAGGAGGGGAAAGAGGAGGCTGCTGAGAGTAGAGAGGAGGCGAGCCAGTCTTGCCACAACTGGCAGCGGGGAGCGGACATGGTGGGATGAAGAGAGAAGACATGCTTAGAAGAGATCACAATCTAACGCGAACGCGAATGATACAATACGGGAGGAGGGCCAAGAATCAGTATAGACAAATTATAATGTTTAGATTTAACTAATAATTGTACCAAGGCGTTAAGTAGAAATAATAATATATGAAAAACACTATAAATTCACTACTGTAACTCTTTAATTCCTGAAATTAGCTTTTTACAGACTCTTATAGCTCTACCATGCACTTATAATTCCACAGCTCAAGCGTGTCTAAGAACAGTGCTTTACTATAATATTACCTAGAATATTACTAGACGTTCGCTTTTCTCTGCTTGTATCATCTTGAAATCGTTCGACAAAACCACAAAATCGCTCGCTGCGCAGCAATTGCTACAGAATATTTCTTCATCCTCATATCCGATAAGGACAGGTGTAATTGTTGGCCCGCTATCCTGCCTACAAGAACTCAAGTTTTGCTAGCAGGCTTGACAAATTACTCACCAGGATTTTAGAGTTTGCAGGAGTCTTCGGGCCTGATCTCAATGCTTGGCTAGGTATGTATAAAGAACGCTGGTAATACTTCGATGTATCATTATATACGAGAGAGTTATGATTGATCTGGAATAAAGAGTCTCTTTCCTAGATTTTTCAGCCTCTGCTGCTAGTCTTTTCTCAACCTTATCTACCAACCGAACAAGCGCAAGGAAATGCGTAAGAACAACCAAGGCCACTGGGTCACTAGATTCCGGAAGTAATATTAAGTACGGAGACAACCTACTCAGAAATACCAATGTCTCATCTTATCATGTTGTGGTAATACGGGATGAACATCAGCTAGCTACACCCCTCTTTGGCCTCTAACTGTTCAATTCTCTTCGTATCAATGCCCATCTCGACAGGAATAACCGTCCCGTTGAACTTCGCCATCGTAAGGCCGAAGCGAGAACTTACACGAGGTTCCCAATGGTCGGGAAATCGTTCTTCAGTCAGCATAGGGGTAAGGTCGGAGATGGAACCACCAAAAAGGGTCAGCATTGTGGACGAACTAGGTGGCACCATCTGTTTAGTACGTCACACAGGATACTGGGAATGAGAGGACGCACTTAGCACTCCCAAAGATATCGTGAAAGAGATTCCTCGTGTAATTTCGATTCGTACTTCGTGCATGTACTCTCCTCTTCGATAATGCGCGTGAGAGGTCAGGAATCGTCAAGCGCGGAGTCCCGTCAGGCATTGTGCCTGTGGCCTCCTCCAACAATTCATGGACGAGTTTCAAATCAGGGTTTCCCTGGTCCGGAACGAGGGCTGCATCCTCCCTTGTAAGGCTGGCATCATGCTCAATCGCATTATGCAAGCTGAGCTCTGCCAGATCGAAACGGCCAGTCCAGTACGAACGGTTCAGAAAATCAGCCGCGAACTTGGGAACGAAGAAGCAGAAGGAAGAAGCAAAGTTGAAGGTGTGCCGGACTTTAGTATTGAGTTCTCTAAACGAGATATTCTTCCCGTCGTGGGGGAGTATCCCGTGGTTCGCCATGGCGTTTAACATAGGGCAGGCTGATCTAGAATCGCCGTCTTTGGGAGGAATATACTCGGGCCAAGTGAGATTGTGTCCTGCTGCATGTGGGGGAATGATGTGGCCAGGTTTGAGGGAGGGCATCAGGATGTTGAGGATAAAGATGGAAAAGTCCCATGATAATACAGATATGTTGATGAAGAAGCCGCTGATAGTGTTGAGGATGCCCATCTTGATAGACTCAGTTGGTAGCGTCTGTGGACTTGGGGATTACTGGGGACCATCATGTCCCTTCTTATATAGGTCATCTGTTTCACCGCCAAGTGATTAATCTTAAGTAATAGCACAGAGACGTACGTGGCTACATCATTACGAATCGGAAATCTAGCCGCAGTATGACAAGCTATAGAAGCACCTCCTTGCAGCTTGCTAACTATGCTCTCTCCCGTGCATCGACTCTATGTTGACTCATAATCATACAATCCTGAATCTCTTTTAACGTGTTGTAAGAAAAAATTCGGAAGCATATACAGGGGTTGGATTGACTATGTGTGTCCACTATGAAGAATGAAAGTGAAGACCGCTGGGAGGCCTATTTACATTTACATGCAGATACCTATCACAGGGTCACATGACCCATTTTTCTAACACCTCCCCCATCGTAGAGCTTTACGAGACCGTCAAAGCAGGGGTTCCTGTGATGCAAATTGGAAAGCGTGTTGTTGGATAAATGAGGCCAATATGGCCAATATTGGGTGGGTGGGCTTATAAGATTGTCACTCGTATATTCACTCACTCAAAATTATAGTTCTTGTATTGCAAATTTTCGTGCCTTTGCTGTTCCAGCTGCATTACAGTTCTTTCAATATTTGGCCCAACTAGCCGGGATACTGGTCTAAGACCTCGAATTATGAAGTACTCATCACAAAACATATCTAAACCCTCTTTCTTGTAGTCTATCAGAACCCTCCTCCTGCTCTAGACGCTCAAAGTTACGATTTTCGCGCACAAGGACGAATCGAATAACCATGGCCATTGCAGCACAAAAGCAGCAGACACAAGCCAGTACCAGCCGGTACATATCGCGGGCTATCAGTACTTGGATACATATAAGAACCATAAGTACCCGATAGGTTTCCAAACATGCCGGTGGCAGCAATAACTACTGCTCTCTTTGACAGTGGTCGTGGAAAGGAGGATGTGATCTATGCCAACATAATCTGGAAAGCCGGCAGTACTCCGATTGGCATTAGATACATGGCAAACATCCGTGGACCAAGGCCGGTAGTCGTGATGATGATAATGTTTCCAATGGCACCTACGAGCATACAGCATGCAATTTGAATACTGCGCTCGTCTATACGAGAACTGTGGTATGAGATTAGGAGAGGGTCAATAAGGTCGCGAACCAGATCGGAACAGTAAGTAATAGGGTTGTTGTGTTTTTATATTCAAGAATCTTAACAATTGTTGGAAAGAAGTAAGTAAATGATTGGGCAAGCAAGTTCGAGTGGTGCATCAACATGAACAAGTAGAGCCTAAAATCGGTGACTGCCATTTTGAGAGCCCGGAAAGAGCTAACAGCGTCGTAGTCATCCCATTCTCCACCAAGATCCTGCGCTAGACGCCACTGAGCATACTTTACTCTATAGTGAGCCACTTTGTGGTGTTGGGATAATCAGGCATGAACCATCTAATATCAGGTATCAGCAACCTAGTATGGCGAACGAGACTTGAGGAACACGAACACAGCAATCATGGCAATCCAGCTTGTGGCACATCCTTCGATGATGAAAAACCACCCAGCCAGCTATCCCATGGGAAGGATTCAGATTTGCGAGTACACCCGCTGCAATGAGACCTCCAAACATGTTTGCTAGAGCTACACCACTGTACAGGATTGCGATTCGGTGAGCAAGCTCGTGAGATCTATACCACGAGAGCCCCACTAGAAAGGTTTTCCATTAGCTTGGTTTCTCATCTATCTTTTGTGTTAACTTACGAGAAGAACGGGGCTTCAGCAGCGCCTTAGTTATGAATGTTAGTGATATTTCTTTATTGTGTCGGATGAAATATGAACCTACCAAGAAATAATCGACATAGAAGCTCGCCTTTGTAGCTTTTTGTTGCTGCTTGGGAGGCCGAGATTGCTCCCCTACTGAGTGGTAAGTGAAACTGTTCCTCCATTTATTTGCAGTAGTACGTACCAAATTGCCATTATTGGACAAAGATATCGCGAAGGCCTGACTTTGGTGAGTAGCAGACTGGAAGGTAATTGGAGTAAAATGTATCCCTAAGCCAGGTCAGATGAGATTATAATCGATATGAAATCCATAATTGACTTACAACAAACAGAATAGAAGTAATGGTATTACACTCGAGGCCTTTCAGCTTAATATCATTCTCCAACGTTCCAAGACGAGCCTGTGCAAGAGCTGTGCGGTCGAGGAAGTAGGTGAGGTACATCAATACGATCCATGGAAGCAGGCGCATGTCCACTTTGCGTAATAATTGTTTCGATTTATAGTCGTGCCACTTGTTATCTCGAGCATCAAACACGATGGCGTTCTCATGTCGCCGCCTCGTCTCCACTTTTCTTAAGGTCATTATTGGCATCTTCGATATTATGGCTCGTTGATTTCTCGGTGTCGACTTCGCCCAATGAATTTCTTGTCTGATCCATCGGAGTCTTTTATCGGAATCTCAGATCTCTTGGTTTGTGGGGTAGGTTCGTACTAACCTGTAGGATCTGGGTTATTTATATCAGATATCTAAAAACTTGATCCACAGAGTATGGAAATCCACCGCCCCACAAAATGGCCCCAGACATTTAGCATACCGTATGCCCCATATTCCACACCAGATGACTTGAGAACAGTGAGGTAGGCTTTCTCGACGGGTTTTAAGCCCCGGATCTTGAAATCGGCTATGCCCCGGAACGAATCCACAATTTCCTTTCAACCCCCCTTTTTGCAACCACTAACCCGCTCTAGCTCGGCCGAGAATCCGCTCGCGCTGATTAAGTGTAAGCATAACATGGTATTTTCGATTACGACCTCGATAATAGCCCTCTCAGGAATCTTGTACGTTGACATGAACTAAATGACAGCTGTATCAAGACCAAAATTTGAGGATTCGCCGCAGGGTAAAGAGCATCCTCCATTTTCAGCTTGGGGTTTTATAGGGCGAAAATGATCAATTGGGAACTTTGGTAACTGTCGGATTGTAATGACATATACTTAGCACGTGACCCAATCACGTGGTAGCATTCATTGATGGGATATAACCCCATTTACGATAGACATATATAGAGAATCAACAACCACCTACAACACACTGCATACCCTGTAATTAAAGCCTACGATGCTATTACGAGGTCTGCCCGTTGTAAACGCATACCAACAGTAACTTATGTCTTTTTAATTTGCCAGAGAATGTCACGTTTTTATTTGAGTTTGGACTGATTTGAATTCGTTGCTTAGAATTTCCTGACCGATGATATCGTAGACAAAGCTGCCCGACAGGAAACTCAGACTGGAACCAGAATATAATTGGAGTGAGCATTCCTACAGTATGTATTTGCAGATTCCTATGCTGATTCCAGTTCTTAGCTGGCCCCTCGATAAACTTAGCAACCCCTCATTTGGACGTCAGACTTTCCACTAGGAACTCCTCCCAAAGTAACCAACGATGATGTGGTGCGTATCTGAACGACAAGTTTAAATTTTAAGATAAATTTCACAACAGTTTTTAGATCACAATTAATACGTATGTAATTAGCCAATGGGATGGCCTTCGGAATTTTCTATACCAGAAAGTATTTGGGCGACACCAAGAGTTCAAAAGAGCGATCCATTAACATTACCGAGGAAAATCTATTCTATAAAAGCAAATCAAACTCAGACTTCTACGGACTTGAAACTTCAAAGGTGTTAGGAGTATATGGTAAAAGCCCCCGTACCAAACAATGGCGTCAAACCACTAAGAAGCTCGATAGTAATGGCAGATAAGCGCATTTGTGGCCGTGGCGTGTTAATCGACTGGGTCTTATATTCCAAAAAGCACAATATCTCCCAGGATGCCCTGTAACACCACTCTTTGCCCTTATCCAAATTAAAAGCAGCAGCGACTGAACAACGCCTGGATTTTCAAGTGGGGGATATACTTTTCATTGAAAGTGGTTTCACCATCATGTATGAACAGCATGACAGATGATGAGCACTTGCAAATAGCCAAAGCAACGCCTTCCTTTACAGGTGTTGAAACAGAATCCGAGGCAGCTAAATGTATCTGGGAGAATCATTTCAGTGCTGTGAGAGGTGACGCTGCCAGCTGGGAGGCATGATGTAAGTGACAGTTCTCTGATCCCTGTTCAGAAGAATAGTAACCTGATTATAAAAGCAGCGCCAAAGCAAGATCTTGCATTACACTAAATCTTATTAGCAGGCTAGGGCTGCCCAATTAGCGAGCTATTTGACTTATAGGAATTCGCGGAGTATTGTAAGGAGATTGGCCCGTTGGAGTTTCATTCTTGCCAGCATACCTTTAAAGAATCCAGGAGGAGCTGCTAGTCTCTTCTAATGTTGTAGCAATTTTTTAATACATTTCCATTCTTAACATATTACTGAACTGTCTGGATATCTCTGGAATACATAACTTAACTGAAATTTGTTTCTACGTGCGCTTTAAACTTAAGGAGTTAAAGAAGACGGATACTATTTTAGTATCTAATGATGGGATTACTATATTGTAATTATTTGCTCGCGGTCTAGATAATTCATTTTATTTCGGTAGAGAAGTCGCCCTTGGGCTTTTATAAACAAAAAAATAAACAGAAAGAATAGTTGGCAGTAGCCTGTATATTCCTCTATTTATGGTTACAGAGACCTCAATATCAAATTAATGATTTGAATTCTAAACCGAAATGTTCCTTCATCCATTTGATGAGACAAAATGCTCACTTTCTGTAGGTTCTCAAATTAACTGGCGTATTGGGCTCCCCAGCAACCGCCCCATCTTCACCTACCACAGCCAATATATTCTTCATTGAACCCAATTCGAAGTTTATTCTGGTATTTAATGCACCACCAGCAATATGCGTGGTGAGTGTAACGTTGTCCATCTCCGCAAGCACCTTTGAGACCTGAGGTTCCGTATAATGCACATCCAACCCTGCAGCGGAGAGTTTCCCGCTCTTCAATGCACTGATTAAAGCCTCTTCATTCAGGACCTCTCCCCTAGCGGTATTTATTATTCTGGCTCCAGTCTTCATCATTGCAATTGTCTTGGTATTTATGAGATCTTGAGTGTGCTTGTTAAGTGGTGTGTGCACACTGACGCAGTCTGCAGTCTTCAACAGGCTCTCTAAGTTGTCATGAAAGGTCGCTCCTATTTTTTCCTCCTCTTCCGGAGGGGCTCGCACTACATCATAGTAGTGAATATCCATGCCCAACGCCATTCTGGCCTTGTGCGCCAGCTTTTTGCTGATATTACCCAGCCCCACAATGCCCAGGACATGGTCCCGGGGGTTTCTAGATATTGTTGCGATGAGTTTATGTGTTGCTGTGAATATCTCTGGATTTGCTGTCCGGGCGGCAAGCTGAGCTTTGGTGAAATTCCTGAAGACTGAAAGAACCATGTATAGCGCTGTGTCAGACACTGCCTCGTCTGATGCGCCTGCTGAGTTGCAGTAGTATATACCTCGCTGGCCAAGAGTATCTACGTCGGCCCAGTCGAATCCAGCCCCAGCAGATGCAAATATCTTGACCGACTCGGGCAAGAGAGGGATTAATTCGTCATCCCACCGTCCCATTTCACCTCCGCTCTGAAAGTGCGGTCGGAATATGGCTGAAAAGTTTCCATACCTGGATAAATCTTTATAAGAAATTGTATCCTCTTAGGGTGATACTGGATATTTTGTAACATACTTTTTTGCTTTAAGGGCCTCAATAAATGAAGCTCGGTCCCGTTCTTCACTTCGTACAACTTCAAATCTACTTAAGAAATCATTGGTATAAAAGTCGTGATTGTACTTGATCGGTTCGCCAATATGCAATACAATTGGTTTCGACATGACGGTGGCACTGATTGCTTGAGTAGAGCCCCTACGCTTGGATGCTCGATTTAAAATAAGTAGATTGACTACCCCTCCTCCCACTCTACGACTTATCTAATAAATCGTGGGATGACAGCCTTTACTAGCGAACCCTTGCTATGTATTATTCTTTTTCCACCCGTCCCTATTTCCAGACCGGCGTAGGGAAAGAGCTCGCCTGACGTTTCTCGCACTTCTTACCGTAAACAATCCCCGCTTCTCCGCAAATCCTCCCCCTCGAGGCTTAAGATGGGGAAAAGTCACCTCCACAAACTAGAAAGTAACATTCTGTCTTTGAATTCGGCCACTTATTATTTGAAACCAAATCAAGTCTTAAATTAAACTAAGAAGAAGCCATGGCAGCCATTGTACCAGTTAAAGACGAGTTGGAGGCGTTCGAGGTAGAAAAAGTCAACATATCGCTCAATGAGTTGCATCTTCCTGCGGAACTGGCAGAGCTCAGTAGCGACGAATTGGTTATCATTGAGAAGAGATTAGTTCAAAAACTCGATACTTTTCTCTTGCCAACATGTGCTGTCTTGTTTCTTTTGAATATCCTTGACAGGTAATTAGCCAGCCACAACCCTCCACAAAATAGAATGTTATTGACTAGCTTTCTAAGGAACAATATCGCAAACGCAAAGATATCGGGCCTGACTAAGACTTTAAAAATGATGGACACAGAATACAACACGTGTCTCTTGATGTTCTATGTTGGATGTAAGAACTAGAGACATCACCCCAGAATAACGATTAGATACTGATATTCCTAAGATATCATGACCCAGCTTCCTTCCAACATGCTCATTACTAGAATCAGACCTTCTATGTACATTTGTTTTGCGACAGCCGTATGGGGGGTAGTCTCAATGTGTCAAGGCTTTACGAAGAATTTCGCGGGTCTGTTAATCAACAGACTTGTTCTTGGACTTGTTGAGGGTCCTTTTCTCCCAGGAGTCATGTTCTTAATGTCTTGTTGGTACAAACGCAGCGAGCTGCCTCCACGTATTGCTTTGCTGTACGGAGCAAATATGCTCGCAACCGCATTCGGTGGATTGATTGCAGCTGGGATAATCTCCATAATGGAAGGCAAACTCGGACGACCAGCTTGGGTATGCTCTTTACTTAACAACCATGATGATGCATTCTAACCGAAAAACAGGAATGGCTGTTCATAATTGAAGGCTCAATAACTGTAGCCGTTGCCATTATCGTGATTCCCATGCTTCCAGATTACCCAGGACAAAGCAAAACCAGATGGTTGCCTCAAGAGCTTCAGCTCATGGCAGTATGTAAATCATATTTCGAAGTCTAAATAAAATACAACTGACATGGAATAAGGAATGGCGCATTCGTAAAGAGAACGCTGGAATCGTCGACAAAGACAATGAGACAATGTGGTGGGGTTTGAAACAGGCCCTCATCGACCCAAAGCTGTACATGTTCATTGTTCTCCAAATGTCTCTGCTCACAGCGCAATCTTTCAACAATTTCTTCCCCTCCATTGTAGGAACGCTCGGCTATAATACCACTATCACCTTGCTGCTGACGGCACCGCCTTATTTCTTCGCTTTCATTTGCTCTATTAGCATCTCTTTCCATGCTGCTCACCAGAAGGAGCGAGGGTACCACATTGCAATTCCCATGATGTTTGCCCTCATTGGAAATCTGCTCGCCATATTCTTGCCTTCGACCGGCGGCCGCTACTTTAGTATGTTCCTCATGACGGCTGGATCATATTCTCCATACAACCTGTGCATAAGCTGGCTGTCATCATCCTTGCCTCGTCCAAAAGTCAAGAGAGCTTCAGCCCTGGCCATTATCAATCTTATGGGTGCTGGCGTAGCACACTTTTACACGGTTTATATGTTTCCGGACTCCCAGAAACCAAGATACTATGCTGGAGGTGGGGTTATGTGTGGTGCTTGTTTGGTTTGTGCGGCTATGGCAATGGCAATTAAACTGCATCTGAAGAAGGAAAACCAAAAGTTTGAGCTCGCTGAAATGAGAGGTGAGATTAGACAGGATGGGATCAAGGGAAGTAAGACAGGCCATGGCGGTGAAGCTGTGGTATCTTTCAGATATGTACATTAAGAGCCTATATTCTATATTTTGAAGCCAAAAGCAGGTCAAATGTAAGTCTTTTTGGTAAACAACGCTTGAATCTCCCATGAGATAGTCACTCTTCGGATGGAATTCTTACTTTAGAAGTGTTAAGACTATCAACTTCAACCACTTACTTTTAAATGACCATTTACTTGTCAATCAAAGATTTTTTAAACTCTGTTAAAGGGCTCCCGGTAATTTATGGAATTGCGGATCTATTGTCCACGCGTGAAGAAAGGCTGGTGTATAAACTCGAATCTACATAATTATTCTCTCCATCACATACCTGTTACATTCATAGGCCTATATAATTTCTCCAAAGCCTGCATCTCCATATCAGTAATCTCGACTGACAAAGCGTTCATCACACTCTCAATCCTCTTTTCACTCCCTAATCCTACAATCGGACACATCCCCTTACTCAAAACCCATGCGGTCGCCAAATCAGCCATACTGCATCCCTTCGCTTTTGAAATCTCCTCCACTTGCGTCACAATCTCCAAGTTAGCCTGTGAGAACCATTTCTCAGCTTTTTTGTCTTGCGCTGACCTCTCACTTTGCTCCCCCAAGGGCCGTGTCAGTAACCCCCTTGCAAGAGGACTCCAAGGGATAATACCAATACCTGTGGTATTACAAAAGGGGATCATCTCCCGTTCTTCCTCACGGTAAAGAAGGTTGTACAAAGGTTGCATTAAAATAAAGGTCGTCCAGTGATTGATCTTCGCCGTGTATTGCAGCTGCGCAAATTCCCAACAGTACATAGACGAGGCACCTATGTATCGCACTTTGCCGGCCTCCACCAGGTCATGTAGAGCTTTCATAATCTCTTCAGGTTCTACTTCGCGGTCTAGGCGGTGCAGCTGCAGCACATCAATGTAGGTCGTTTTCAGACGACGGAGAGACCCATCTACAGCATCAAATATGTGTTTCCTCGAAAGGCCCATCTGGTTCGTAAGCTGGCCATCATTGACTACGGGGCTTGGTCGTGCTTCACTTCCTTCAAGTACGGGATAATAAAGCTTCGTCAGGATGACCACTCTCTCTCGCGGAATGGAATATTCTTCCAGCGCCTTTCCGATAATTGTTTCTGACACTCCATTAGAGTAAGTATTTGCTGTATCCTGCAAGACATCGATTAATGTTTAATCTTTGCAAGAGTGCAATCGTTGTGTACCCAGGTGTTGATTCCAACATCGTATGCCTTCTTTAATAGAGGTAATGCTTCTGCTTCATCGAGCACCCATGGTGACCCTTCCCATTGACTGTTGCCATAACTCATACAGCCCAAGATGATCTTAGAAACTTTCAACCCGCTTTTGCCAAGTCTATTAGAAGTTAAAGATTAGTTCCTGCTTATAGCTTGCTTGTACTTTGCAAATATAGATGGAGAACTTAAGGCGCAAGCCCTATTGGGACCACTGACCTAGTGTACTCCATGGTGCGAAAACAACTCAAATGTACTCCAAGGAATTCGTTGGATAATGATCATCTAACATTTCGTTGCTTCTCGTATTCTGAGAAACAAAGATCAACTAAAAGTTCCTCTTGCGGCGCCAGTTACACGTGACGGTAGGATTTTATGGGAGGAGGGGATAAATCGGTGTGCTCGCCGAGTCTCTCGCAAGAGAGTGGACGATAACACAAAGAAACTTGCCATAACGACTACCCGAAATGAATCCAATTAACTTCATATTATCTCAAATTGCATGCATATGCGGGGTATTATGCATCAATGGGGTATCACTCCTCCCACTTATGCGGTACTCGGCATAGTTCCCATCACCCCAGATGATCGATCAGCCGATCTGTAGCGTAGTCAATTACCCTCCTATACGGAGAGAAGGCCGGTATTAAACTTGTCTCATAACCCCGCCATGAAAATGCTCGTGGCTTTCTCTCCACAATGCTTATACGGGTCTCCGAGGGGTGGGATACTTCAAATTTTCCCATTGTTATGTTTGATCTTCCCTTAAAGGTACATTGCAACTTTGTATCTGACAACATAAACATTTGAGTTTGGGAACAAGATACAAACTCTAAAGATTACCTACCTACCTTATCTGTATTCTTTATTGTACCTTCATACGGCCGCCATCATGACCTCTCAAATCCCCAAAAAATCTACCCCAATCCCTCCAGGAGTCTATTGTCCCGTTCTCTCACTATACCAAACCACCGCGCGACAAGAAATCGACCTCGAGGCATCTTACAATTATTTTAAGTTCCTCATTCTGGGAGGTGTCACTGGCCTTGTCCTGGCAGGTACCACAGCCGAGGCAGTCCTTCTCTCAGCAGATGAGCGAGTAGAGCTCACGAAAGTTGCAAAAAAAGTTGTGACTGATCTAGGGCTGCCAGACTACCCACTTGTGGCCGGAATCAGCGGACAGTCAACAAACGAATCAATTCGATTCGCAGAAGCTGCTCAGGAGGCCGGAGCAAACTTTGGACTTCTACTGCCTCCAAGTTACTGGTCGAAGGTTGTCACAAAAGACGTTATTCTTGGTTTCTACAGAGAGGTAGCGGACGCAAGTCCAATCCCTGTTGTAATTTACAATGTGAGTTACTAGACCTTTTCCAAAGCGATTTAAAGGCGAAACGCAGAAGATTGACCAAATGTACACTTTTAGTTTCCTGCCGTCACTGCTAACATCGATCTTGACTCTGACATAATTGCCGAACTTGCAGAGCACCCCAATATCGTTGGCGTAAAGTTGACTTGCGGAAACGTTGGAAAGTTGACCCGACTCACAGCGGATTTTAGTCCCGAGCAATTTGCAGTATATGGCGGATCATCAGATTACCTCATCCCAGCTTTAATAGGAGGTGGAAGTGGCTGTGTCACAGGCATTGGAAATGTATACCCAAAATCAGTATGCAAGCTGTATGCGCTATACCAGGAGGGCAAGATTGCTGAGGCCGCAAGGCTTCAAGGCCTGGTGGCACATGCGGAGAAAGCGTGTAAAGCTGGAATTGCCGCTACTAAGTATGGTGCAGCCTATTTTGCAGGGCCCGTGGCTGGTGTTAATGACAAGGCGTCGTTCTTACCAAGGAAGCCGTATGCTCCTGCTAATGAAACTATGCAGGCTTGGGTTGTGAAGACAATGGCCCATCTTGAGAAAGTAGAGAAAGAATTACCAGATAGAAAATGCCCAAGCTTGTTATGATTTGTTGCAAAATAGATAGATACCTTACCTTTAGTCATATACAGCTATTAATACAGAATCTAAGTTCCACTGTCAATGTCTTAACAATCTTTTATCTTGCCCTGCTAAGCAAACAATATATTCGAAGATGACAAAAACTGTCTCATCTAGCTAAACACAGTGGTAACGTTTCTGAGATTTCCAAATCACAGGAAAATATAGGCAAGAAAAGTAATATTCTATTTAGACTCATTCCTCCTCCCCCAGAATCTTCTCATTTAACCGTACATACTTAATCTTCTGTCTCCAGAAAGTAAAAGCAATATGAATGTCCCCGTTGGCACCAACGACAATAGAAGGGTATGAGAGCTCCCGATTCAGTTTTTCCTTCGAATCATTAGTCATGCAGAACCCATCACCATGCTCAATTATCCCAGCACGCTCCCAACTTTTGCCACCATCATTCGAGAGAGCGATAGATAATGGCGCTCTCGGCGCTCCCCAAAAAGCCTCCTTTCCATGGATAGCAGGCTGGTTCAGTCGCACATCGTCCTTGGGCGCAATATCATCGTACAAGCCTTTCCGTCGCGCCATGGTGGAATCTGCACTGGAGTCATTGTAGACAATGAGAACGCGGCCATCGGAAAGCACGTCGGCACAAATTCCAGAATTGGGATTGGGCAGCGTGGTTGGCTGAGGTATAGACCAGTTAATGCCATCGGAGGAGGTTGACGAGTAGACAAAATCAGCCCATCGACTTCTGTAAAGTGCCAAGTAAGTTCCGTCATTAAGAGCAACCGTTCGCATATGTACTGCGCCGTAGCTTTCTGGGACTTGGACCTCCTCCCATGTTATACCCTTGTCGTGTGAAACTCGAATCGCTGAAATATCGTCATTTCCAACCCAACGATATCCTTTCGGTGCTCGACAGTAGAAGACGGGAATGGTCCAGGCGCCAGTAGAGATAACTGACATTGGCTGACGAATGAAGGTACCGGGCTCGGCGAAGAGTACGGTGGGCGTGCCCCAAGTCTGTCCCAAATCATATGATTCCTGCTTTTTTACCACTGCTGAATCTTGGTTGCCACCATCTTGAGACGTATACATGAGCCATAGACACTGTGGCTCCGTAGGCGTCAGGAATAAGACTGGGTTCTGCTCACTTCGGGTATCATCGTAGGTTAGCTTTGTTGGAGATGACCAGATGTTTGAGTTTGCCGGTAGACGAGCGAGGTAGATCGAAATGTCAGGGATGCCTTCTTGCAGACCACCGAACCAGACACAGAGGAGGTCACCATTGGGAAGTAAGAGGAGGTTTGATGCATGTGACTGCGTTGTTACTGCTGGAATATAGGCTTTGAGTATATTTCGGGTGACGTATGTTAAGTTTGGTGAATGTAGGGTTGAGTAGCTATTACCATTAAGGGTAATACCAGAGGCAAAAGCCATGGCGCTGATGATGGTAGCCCTGGTGTTGGAGGTAATGTATACTGATAATGTTACACCGCTTTCTTTCCAGCCGCTATCTTGTTGGAGATATAGTAGAGATGCTGCTCGTGCTAGATATGATAATAAAAAGTAAAAATTTCGTAGTTCACTTATTGGACATAATATCTTGCAACCACATAGAGAAAAGTATTACTATTAACTGTGTACAGTTTCGTTTGAAATAAGGGACAGAGAAGCAGGCATGGTCCAATAAACTTTCCAACGCCACCAGAGCCCCGACATTTCAACAATGCGGGGTCGTACAACCCCTCCATCTCGCTCCTCTCTCCGTAGTCGATTCACGTTGTTCTCTCCGAACCTTTCTGACATGGATGTTGCACTGTTACCCCGTATTTTTCTGCACTCCATGTTTTGCCTCTATCCGAAGAGTATCCACACTGCGCATACATAAACCAGTGTGGGGTGCCCAGAATATACCGCTGTTTATCAAAAGCCTTATTGTAACCTGTGCCCGACGTGGAGAGTCACACTTTGGAGGCAATCATATACAGACTTTTATTCCACCATCAAGTCCGCATATCACCAAATACCAAACTCGGCTATGGCTGGAGGTGTTTCCATCTGGGTAGCTCCCGAAGCGAAAACGGACCCCAGGGAGATCTTTAACCGTCGACTGCTCTTCCTTGTCCTTGCTGTATCATGGGCTGGTTGTTTCTATGGTCTCGATACTGGGAATATCGGCGGTATCTTGACTTTGGAGTCGTTCCAGCATGCTTTTGGTCTTGATACCCTCACTCAGGACGCTTTGGACAACAGAAAGGGAAACATTGCAGCAATGCGTAATTTAATGCCACAACCTGAACCTTGTGTTATAAAGCTAACAATTGTACAGTTGCCGCTGGTGGCTCTCTAGGCGCTTTACTTGCTGCTCCTGCCTCTGATTTTCTCGGGCGACGATATTCCGTTTTTCTTTTCGGAGTTATCTTCCTCATCGGTGCTGTCTTACAAATGATCGCCAACCTTGGTGTTCTATATGCTGGAAGATTCATTGGTGGTATTGGGGTTGGAGCGTAAGAAACTTCTTGGCTTTGTTGGATTATGGTCACTGACAGCCAAGTTTAGCACATCCATGCTCACACCCCAGTTTCTAGCTGAGAATTCTCCACGGTCCGTAAGAGGATCTCTCACGGCAATGTACAACTTATTTATCCTATTCTCTCTATCTTTGGCTTTCTGGATCAATTATGCTGTTAGCAAGTGGAATGGACCAAATCTCAAGTTTGACAATGGACAATGGCGCGTTGCGCTGGGTATTCAACTTATCCCAGGAACATTTATGGTCCTTTCAATTCTATTTGTCCCTGAGACACCCAGATTTTTGATTGCCCATGGAAAGTCGGAAAAGGGACTCGAAAATCTCTGTAAGCTGCGACAACTTCCCGCGGACCATCCATATGTTGAGGTTGAATTCAACGAAACCCTTGCTCAAGTCAACCACGAGCAAGAAGCTCGTCATGGTGAGCCTCCAATCCACCAAAATAATATTCGGTAAAGCAGTTGACTAAGATTGAATCATCTAGGTCACAGCTATCTTGTTGTCATCAAGGATATCTTCACCGTGAAGAGTAACTTTCGTCGATTCTTCCTCGCAGTCTCGCTCTTCCTCTTTCACAAATTCACCGGCACCGACTCGTTGAACTACTACGCACCCGAAATTTTCCAGCTGATTGGTGTTGCTTCGACTGACAGTCTGCTAACAACTGGTATTTATGGTGTCGTCAAGTTCGTCACTACAATCTTTTACGTTGCTGTTCTAGTCGATTGTGTCGGAAGACGTCTTCCGCTCATCATTGGAGGTCTCATGCAAGCAACATCTATGTTGTATCTCGCCCTGTACCTCCGTTTTGGCAACCCAACACCTGGCAGTGGCACCGAGATTGGCGGAATCTTTGGTGTGATATTGTAAGTACTACCTCGTTGAGACCTTTAATGCAATCTCGTTAACCCTGTTCTAGCATTTATATTTATGCCTTCGGATGGTCATTCGGCTGGTCAGTAGCACCATATGTTGCAGCGGCCGAGATCTTCCCCGCCAGAATTAGATCCGTTTCCATGGCGTTCTGCTTCTTCATCAACTGGATTGTAGATTATGCCATTACTCGGGCGACACCATCAATGATCACACATATGGGCTGGGGAGTCTTCCTCCTTTATGCGATCCTTACTTATATTGGCGCTGCTTTCACCTGGTGCTGCATGCCCGAGTTTAAAGGGCGAAGTATCGAATCTATGGATGACCTTTTCAAGCAGAGCATCTGGGGTATGTGGCGTCATGCTTACCCCACTGAAGATGAGAAGGTTTTGCGCGAGGTGGCGGACCACATGGGACACAAGGGAGAAGACTTCGGGGTTGTGGAGCAAGTTGAAGATACAAATCAGGCTGCTTCCAGGGTTGAGGAAGCAGCCCGACATGTTAAAATCTCCTAAGTGTATTTTTTTGAGTGGACAAGTTTCGAGTAATGCGATCTTTGAAGTCATGTTTTCGAGTTTATGTCACATAATTCATGATTCTATAGCGTTTTGACAAGTACGTATATTACACCTTCGTAAGAGCCTCTCTTATTCGTCTACTATTCTAAAGGGTTTCTTACCCTACTTACTTATTTATATCCTTTTGATCTAATAGGTCTTTTGCATCTTATATACTAAGGGCCCTTCTAAGCTATATATATGTTTTTTTAGCCTTCCGATGTTTGCTTAAGTCCTTGTTTGTCCTACGTAATATTGAGATCTCGCTGTAAAGAAGGCCTACCTCGTGTATTATTACCTTTGCTCCCTTTGCAAACTAATCGATAGTATCTAATATAGATGTTAGTACGCTATTTTGATGATTATAAATACGAGTCTTAATAAGACTAGTCTATGAATCAGTCTCTATTATGTTTCATAATATCCTAGAAATCTATATATCGGATGTAGCTATAAGTATCCTAGATAGTATTAGAGTCCTCAACTATATATTAAGCTTAGAAAGAACCCTCTCTAGGTTGTATAGTATAAGGCTAGCTCTAATAAAGTTATCTTGTATTATTTTTGGGGTTAAAGAAGTAAAGGATACCGAAAGATATAACAGAATTCAAGCTTACTTATATGATTAATATATACTTGTATTAAGACCCCTACCTAGCGGCCGTACGCTTGTTTAAATAGCCTAAAGCAGCTTATATCTAATAGCTAAAGGAGGTAAGATAAATATAAAGGTATATAGAGTATAATAATATTAAACTCTTGATAGTATAGCTTAAATCCAGTAGAATAATATCTCTCGTAGCTATCGAGGATTAATAGTCTATATCCATCTTTCGTACGGGGTCTTATAGAGTAGTCGAAGTACTTCATCTAATCTAGGCTTATAATATTGGTAGTCCAACCATTATCTATAGTTATAATAACCTACTTACCTAATAAGTTATATTCTTGATATTCGATGGCTAAGTAGTATTATACTACTAGAATAGGCTCTTCTACCTCAAGTTAATTTCAAGAGACAGAATACAAATGCTAGCTATATTATAGGCAGCTTGATTACTCTTTATATAGAAAAGGATATCGACTTACTTATACTATCTCCTTATGATTCCTATTGCTCTAGCCTCTTAATATTAGAGTATATAGATTAATAAAGCGACAATATACTTTAGAGGTCGACTACAGCTCGCTAATACCTAGGAGGTAATTAAGAGAACTAGAGACAAGAAGATCAAATTATAAGGCCAATTTCTCTTTAGTATAGAGGAAGTACTGAAAATCGTATATAAGGTAGGGAGAAGCTTAAGGAGAAAAGGCTATGAAGGCGGTTACGTAAACGTCTAATTGAAGAAGTAGAATAGAATATTAAAGAAGAGCTAGAAAATAGTTCAAGTGATTTAGGGTTGGAATAAGATAAGAATATAGCTCGAAGAACAAGATCAAAGGTAGAATGGTTCAAAAGGTATCCGAGTTCCCCATAAGTCACATTATCTTAATTTATTCACTCTGCTCCAAGTTTCATAGCACTTACTACACTCTATCTACTCTTGAACATGTTCGCAATTGAAGCAAATTAGATGCGTGCACGGAGACTATCTTGATCAGAGAAACGCGACGATCCCACTCCCACACCGTCAAGAACAACAAGCATCACCCACCAATCAATTACTCTGGTCAGAAATATAGCAGCAACCAGCGGTTAAAGGACCCCAGGCGGAACTTGCACATTCGCAGGGGGGTAGTCCCTGGAGGTGTATAAGCCTGGGGAAAGTCAGCTAGGTTTCTCCGCCGCGGGGTCGCACAAAGGTGGGGACGCACTATGCGTTTCGAGGTTGGTGGGGAATGGGTAACTTGTGCTGCATCGGCTTTCTCTCCTTGCGATCTTCTCCACCCTCGGCCGTGTTTAGCTTTCTTTTGGCTTGATATACCTGACGCTGGAATTCAAAATTAGCATTTTGTTATTCCTGCGTTCGATACATACATTTCAAGTCATGTCATATTCAGCGAAGGAGTTTACTTTGAACACGGGGGCGAAAATTCCGGCTGTGGTAAGTTTTTCAATTCGGGTTCCTGTTTAAATGCAGCTCTGAATGGCTCTGTTTCTAGGGATTTGGGACATGGAAAGCAGCCCCTGGAGGTAAGATGGCTTAATTCTTATGTTTGAAATATTGTAGAGGGCTAATCGTAAGATTGAAGATGCCGAGAAGTCGGTGCTTTGCGCCCTGGCCTCTGGGTATAAGCACATCGTAAGTTTCATATTTGTGACTTGGTTTAAGTATATCCTCACTAACACTAACCTTAGGACTGTGCACCATTGTGTGAGTTTGGAAACGCTTATGGCAAAACGCTCCCTGCCTTGACTAACAAACTCCTGGATTATAATGAGCCAGAAGTCGGTCGCGCATTTGCTAAGAGTCCAGTGCCTCGATCGGAGATTTTCGTCACTACCAAGTTGTACGTTTGTCAATTCAATTGCTTAAATTAATTTCCTTATCCACGCTGATATTTCTAGATGGTCCTCCGATCATCAAAGAGTAGAAGAGGCTTTAAATAAGAGCCTCACGGACCTGCAACTCGAATACGTCGATTTATACCTCATGCACTGGCCGGTATCCCTCGACTCGGATACAGGAGCAGAATATGGCAAAGAAGATCGAACCGTGCATTCGAAAAACTGGGATTTTACCAAAACATGGGCTTCAATGGAAAAATTGGTTGAGAGTGGGAAAGTCAAAGCTATCGGAGTGTGCAATTGCTCTACCGTCAACCTCGAGAAACTCCTCAAGACAGCGAAGATTATCCCTGCGGTGAACCAGACCGAACTTCACCCTCTACTACCGCAGGATAAGCTTAATGTGATGTGCAAAGAAAAGGGCATCCATCAGACTGCTTTTGGGCCTCTTGGAGGATCAGGGTCTACAATGCACACAGAGCTGACGCTGATGGAAATCGGTGAACGAAGGAGCAAAACTCCTGCGCAAGTAATGCTCTCATGGGGCGTACAAAAGAGATGGTCAATATTACCAAAGAGCGTCAATCCTGAGAGAATAAAGGCGAATCTGGAGATATTCGACTTGACGGATGAGGAAATGGCAAAGGTGGATGCGTTGGCACAAATCAAGGGAAAGCGGTTCAACGTACCAAACTGGGGAGTGGAGGTTTTCCATGATGATCATGCGTTGAATCTCCAGTAACACACTGTCAATAATCACGTCGCACTAAAGATGAAGATATACTAGGTCATTCTCGGGAAAATAATGGAGAGTATGAATTCATATATATGTACCATAGATACCGAGGAATGTTACATATACTGAACAATAACAAACGAATGCAACACCAGAAGTTCATCATACCATAACATAAATACCATCGACATCACTGGCGAATGACGATGGTCGTATTGGGTATCCCGACACACCCGTCCCCACCCCCACTCTCGGGAAAGTTTCCACCAGGTGGAGTAGTTGGATTATACGCACTGTTATTTCGGGCCTCTAGAAATGCTGTCACGGGAACCTAGGCCGTTTGTTATGCTGTAGACTCAACACTTGCAAGGAGATCCTTACTAGCACTGTATGTAACTGCGGGGTGATCACAGATCGGCTTATTCCCCAGAACCTTTCATCGCGTTATTTTTCTTTCTTCATTTGGGCAGTTCTCTCGCGTTGCTCCAGCTCAAAGTCGGCAAGCCTCCTCCATGAAAATATAACACATCCGAGCTGTGTCTGAACTCTCTGCAATATCACGAAATTTATTGGAAGGCGTAATATCAACTGCACCATGTCTAAACGGTCCCGGACTGAATCCCAGGATGGAGAGAAAAATAGCACAAGCCCGGACGACATCTCACTCCACCTCTTACTTGACCAACAACCACAAAAAAGAAACGCAAACCGGCCTTCTTTCGGGGCTGTAACTTCTCCTCCCTTTATAACTAGCATCAATCGCATAAGGGAAAGTTTCCTAGGCAATCATGTTAGAACCTCGCCGCCAGGAAATATAGATACGGCGATGGCTTCCATAGAACATGCCCAACAACAGTCGCAAGGAGTACCAAAAAGGCCAGCATCTGCAGACAGGCCTAGAAATGAACAACCGACAATGACCTTAGGAATTACACGGAAAGTGAAAGCATGTGCAGCGTGTCGCAAACAAAAGGTCTGAATGGAAAGATATGGAATGAAATTACTTGCGTTCCAGTACTGAATTGGTTCCTAACATTTCCTCCCCCCATAGATCAAATGCCTTATGGACGACGACAGACCACCTTGCAGACGATGCCGAGAACGAAACTTATCTTGCGTGTTGAATAAAAGTCTGCAAAGTCATATGGATGATGAATCCAGGTAGGCCAGCCTCTGGGATTTCACTATTCATCACGGAAGGTCGCTAATTCTTGTCGAACCAGATGGCGAAACACAGTTAGTCACGATTTGGTGCATATCCATAAAGCTCTCGATGATGTTCTTCGATCTCTGTCACAGCCAGTTCTACCTGCCCTTGAAACGACTATGCCCCAAGACCGAACAAATGCACGCAATTTTGACGAAGCCTCCAGTCCGACTGAAATCGGAAACGAAATGTGTGATGTTTCTCCTCAGCTTTCACCGACCGTTGACGAGTTTCTCGCTCAAATTCCAATCGAGTCACTATATGAGATAACAAGGCTTCGATCTCTACGCTCGAGGGTAGTAGGTACTGAGCCCGCTTCTGAACAACAAGCAAAGCTTCCCGCCATTGATGATTTTATCACAAAAGGGGTGATTCAAGTTCATGAGGCAGAGCGACTGGTTCAATTTTATCTTACGCGGCTAGACCCGTATATTTATGGCATTGGAGGAGTGTATACCGATCTGCAAAGCCTTAGGAGGGCTTCTCCAGTACTGGCAGCCTGCATCTGTACCGTGTCTGCTCTTCACGAACCAAATAATAACAAGCTCTATGAGGTATGCAACAAAGAGTTTCGTCGATTGGTTGCAAATACCATGTTCGACCGGCATCTCAGTGCGGAGTATCTCCGTGCGCTTTGCATTGGATCTTACTGGCTCAGCGATATATCATGGACATTATCTGGTATGGCGGTTCGTCGAGCAGGCGACTTTCATCTGCACAAATACTACTACAAAGCACTTTCTACCACCGATACATCAAGCCCAACTGGCAGACCAGATCTCACAGAAAATCTTGTCTCCATGGATCGTGCCCGACTATGGTATCTTCTCTACATCTGTGACCAACACCTGTCTATTCTGTACAATCGAGCGCCAATGATTCGAGAAGAAGAGACAATTTTGGGATGGAAGGCCTATTCAGAATGCTCAGATTCGACAGACTCTGATACGCGAATATCGAGTCAGGTTGCCCTTCTACTCATCCTGGGCCAGATCCGCGATCTTTTCGGAACCGATACGTCCGAGCCGATCCCCAGAGCATTCGCAACGCACATTTCGAGCTTTAGCCAGCAACTTGACAAATGGCTGGCGCAGTGGTCTACAGCCCTTCGTAAGTCTAGAAGACGAGATAGGTTATCTACTTTCCACTCGATGACTGACAATTGCGAATAGGGCGGAATGATTTCATTGGGGAATTTCCCTCGAAAGGCGTGCTGTTACACTATCATTTTGGAAAGCTCCACCTCTATGCGCATGTTTTCAGGGGGCTGAAGAATGAAAATGGAATTGATGCCATTCCAGACCATTTCAAAGATCCTGCTTCAACAGCTGTTACAGCGGCAGTTAATATCCTAGAACTTCTGCTGCAAGATGCTGATCTTCGAAAGAGCCTGGTCGGCGTGCCACATTATTTCCACACCATGATTGCCTTTGCCGGAGTTGTTTTATTAAAGGTTTCTGCAAAATACCATGAGCAACTCTCCATTGATCTGGAAGCCATCTTTACACTTACTTCCAGCGTGATTTCTCTGTTCCGGTCGACTGCCTGTAGCAGATATCACCTTGTCCACTGGATGGCCACAGGTCTGGAAAAGATGCTGCAAAACTGCAAGATGGTAGCAGCGGGCCGATTTGAGAATACAACTCAAAAAATCAATGGTGACGTGCAGTCAGGATATCCAGTAATAGATCAACAAGGAAGTTGGAACTTGGGAGCTCAACCGAATGGGGTGGATAATGGTACTACTCCCAACGGATTTCAGAATAACCCGATGACGGGAAATGAATTTGGTACTGAAATTACTATGCTCATGTCAGAATTTCCTTCGGGAGAGTTTGATATGGGCTTTAATTTTATATGAATCACGTACCATGAGAGTTCGTCTGGGAGAAATCATCCGGGTCCTTATGAGATTATCAGCTCTATTGGGTCAGAGATGGCTCTCTGGCACCCTATTCTCACGACGCCAGAAAGTCCAGCAGGCAAACAGCTGTTTTGGAGAGTGTTATGCATATCTAAATCTGACTGCCATACTGCTTAACATAAGCCTCGATGGTCTGTACCAAACTTCCATCATCCACAAAGCCAAGCCTCTTCGCTTTCTCAGTATTAAATCTCGCCGGCCAGCTTCCCACAATCTTCTCGACGGCTGGGTCCCTACTCTGCTCAACTAAGTCAACTGCTTCCTGTCCGCCCACCGTCTTCAATGCGGCCAATATCTCCTCCACGGTAACCGTGATACCAGGTAAATTCACCGTTCTCGAGTCAGCCCCAAAATTCTCCTTGGGAATATCCATCGCAAGTACCAGGTTCCGCACAACCATCTGCGGAGAACTGACCCACATCTCCAAGCCCTTTGACACTGGTAGAGTGCTCTTCATACCCTTGAGCGGCTCACGAATAATGCCCGAGGCGAAACTCGACGCTGCTCCTGAAGGAGCTCCAGGCCTAACAACTACGGTTGGAAGTCTACAGATCCGGCCATCTAGCAAACCCCGCCGCGAGAAGTCGTTGAGTAGTGTTTCGCAAATAAGTTTCTGCGACCCGTACGACGAGCCTGGTAGGGGAGCTGTGTTCTCCGAAACCACTTCCTGGGGTCCCGGAGCCCCGTAAACAGCAAGAGAGGAGGGGAAGATGACCTTGACACTGGGCTTAACTTTCCGCATGATATCAAGAATTGTTCGTGTCGAGTCGAGATTAACTTTGAGCCCCAGTTCTAAGTTTGCCTCTGCAGCGCCAGACATTATCCCGTGCAATAGATAGACTACGTCAAGATCGGATGTGAAAAGCTTGGAACACTCTTCTGTGGAAGTCAAGTCGGCCTTAATAGATTGAATTTCGACTTTTCCATCTTTGACTGTGGAAGAGGATAGCGAGGGTTCCATTACGTCTGTGAGGATCAGCTTTGTGACTCGATAGTCCGCAAGAAGCGCGGCAGCCAGCTCCTGTCCTATAAAACCTCCGGCGCCTGTGACTATAAGATTCATAATGGCGTGCGGTAGATAATGAGAATGGATTATTTGAATTTCAGAGAAATCAGGTAGGTAAACGTAAACTTGAGTATATTCAACTTTGTAGTGAGAAAGTGACTACTAATATCAGTAGTGTAAGCATCATCAAAAGATTGATTGGAAATTTTTGTAGGGGTTATAAATTATTTTACTGTTCTCGACCGAGTAAGCTCTAGATGGAGTAGGTTACTACATCGTGCTCAACTACGGTATCGTCGCTCCGAAACCGACCCACAAGCTCGAAACGTGACCTCACGGGGAGAAGTGCGGCGGCTTGGCTTTTGTATCGGCAATGTAAATTGTCCTTTACTCTCGGTATGTAGGCCGCTTATGAGGGCCACTCGTTCTCCGGTATGGAATTTCTATTGTGGGGGAAGTGGTAAGTTATAATTGTGAGATGATACAAGTCAACGCAGAAAGCTTAATCATCTAGGACAAAATCATGGGGGTTTTACTTTGTGGAAAACGCTGCCAGAAAATATTCAGCTCCTGATTGGAAACCGCTGCGAATGTTCATTTGTACACGCTAAGTGGTAGTAAATTTATGAGTACTTTACGTGTTTCCTATATGAGCCTTTTTAAATCTCAATATGCCAATATACGACAAGTCCATACTGTGCGTCTACCTCTACATGTTTCTATCATCTTCCTCCTACTTCTTATACAGAACAGGTCTTTGCCAACCAACCTATATCTTGGCCTTGGGCTGCCACGTAATATAGGGATGCTTTTCTGTACTACAGACCAAGTGATCAACATCTTGCGTATTAATAAGTCCAGGATGTGCTTGATCCACATCAGTAATACCAGACAATCTCATTGAAGTCTCCAGTTCGTCTTTCAAAACTGGAAGTTAGGATTAGCACGGAGAATTCGTGATCTGTCGATCTAGTGTGACTTACTCTGTGTTAAATGTGACACCCCTTCATCCCCGTATGCTAAAGAATACAGATATGGTCGGCCGATTCCCACGGCTGTAGCACCAAGAGCTATGGCCTTTAGGATGTCGGCGCCACGAGTCACACCACCATCAACGTATATTTCTACTTTACCAAATATATCTGGACATATCCGGTGAAGTTCAAGAAGAGATAGCATGGAGGGCTGAGCTCTGGCGAGAAATTGGTGTTAGCAGGCTTCGCAATCAGGTTCTGTGAGAGTTTCATACGTATCTAACGACCGTCCCCCATGATTGCTCAGCATGATCCCATCAATGCCGTACGCGACAGCTTTCATCGCATCCGCAGCAGACTGAATACCTTTCAGCACGATCGGGAGCTGAGAAGTCTCCCGAATCCAGGGTATATCATCCCAGGAAAGAGTCTTATCAACATATTGCGCCATAAGTCTTCCCATCCCTCCACCCTTTTTGTCATTACTGGCCACCGCACCACTGACCGGTGAAGCAACAGCTTCAGCAGCGATTCGCTCATCTGCCTCGCGCTTTCCAGGCACGTGGGCATCTACAGTGACAAAGATAGCTTTGATGCCTAACTCTTTTGCTTTTTGTAGAAGAATTGCTGTCTTTTCACGCTCTGAGTTTACATACAGCTGTAGGAAAAAGGTCTGATCGTGAACACCAGCATTAATGATACTAGCAAGAGGAAATGAGGCATTGCTAGAGACCTAGGTATATATTTGTCAATATCAGACTCCATTGGTGTTCGCGAGCCACTTACACAGTATACCATGCCTTCTCTCGCCGCACCTCTTGCCAGACCAAGTTCTCCCGCTGGATGGGCCAGTCTCGCCATTGCAGCTGGACTAATAAAGAATGGAACCTCACTGTTAAAACCCAAGATTGATCTTCGTGTACTGACATCTTTCACATTGCGCATGACGCGGGGTCTAAACATGAGCCTACGAAAGAAATTTCGATTCGCTGTATGCGTAACAAGATCCGTTGCCGCCGACGAGTAGAACGCCCATGCCTTAGGAGTGAAGGTTGCTGCTGCCAGAGCCTCGAAATCATAAGTACTGATAAGTTTATGAAGTGGCGGTTTCTCGTCGTTTTCAGAACTAGACATGGTACGAGGTTGTGCTGGCTCTGAATCTCTTCGTTGGGCCACCAAAGAAGTTACTTGGTCGAAAGGGCCGATCATCTTCGCAGGTGGCAGGGTATCTTCAATTATTCCGGGAGCATGAACTGAGTCGTAGGCTGAAGTTGCGTCTGCTCCGGCATATTTCATAATTACTTTGGGATATTGTTAGCAGGGAAAATGCGTCGTGGGTGAGCGAAGCTATACTTGCTGAACCACCCGGATGCTCTGTCAGGAATTCAGTCACGTCGTAAACCTTGGAATGCACCACAATCCAACAGTCCGAGCTGGAGTTATGTTTCTGCACTTCCGTACTTGGTACTGGGATCCGAGATGAGGTTTCCATTGTCCTGCTTGCAAGGGTGAAATTTGAAGAATCTCTGTAGTTACTTCGACGTCAAGGGAAACGAATATGCCATAGTTTGTTGCCGTGCTAGTTATTGCTTCGACGCACAGATCCTGGGGTCTGGAATTGCGGGATGGCTTACGAGCTCTGAAGTTTGCGGGGCTGGCGCCGGGGACAGAGAGACATGGCGACACCTTCGCTAACTGCGGTTTCTCGGCTTTCTCCCCGACCAGCCGCCATGGGATCGCTGTTTGGGGTAATGGATTTGGGGCTTTACTCCACATCAAGATTAAACTAATTTTCAACGTTGGTTTGGTGGTATTTCCGAATTGATTGTGTGGGGAAATATCTCCATGGTACTAGTGATGGTCCAAGTGTTGCTTAACTTTGGATAACGACTTGGTGTTCTTCCTTTTTGTACAACTCTTCCTGGAGATAATAACTTATCACCATATGTCGGATTGGAAGTTGATTATATACACACATGAATGTTGATATAAGAAAAATGTGCATGTAAAACACAATGAAATTATTTGAACTAAGGAGCCTGTACGAGGTTCCTAATGAATTTATATATATGTAATAAATGTAGTAAATGCAGATCCATATTAGTACGTAGGTTTTATTATGATCTATTGGATCCATGTAAAAATAATGAAATTCAGAGCGATTGATCGACAAACTGATCAACGTATAATTTTGGTAGTATTTACGATGTGCTAGTCGTCTAATACCATATATATTATTGGTCAAGGAATAGAGGACCGCGTTGGCATGGAAGCGCTCATTCTAAGCTCATACTAGTAGCTACACGCTTGCCATTTGGTCAGGCAAATACACGCTGCCGGCTGACCCTTGACCAGACGTGTTCCTAGTCGACTTTTGCATATCTTTGAATTTACGAGGCTTCCGAAATATGTCTATGAGTGATATAAAAGCAGGCATGCATAATGCTAAATTGGATGCCAACATCGCCGTGCTACACTCTCGAAAGTACCAAGGCATTGCATAACTGATACTATAAGGATTAGTAAAACTGTAATATCGGGTCATTGTTGCGGCGATAATCTTTAAATGATGTCAGTCAACATCTATATCAGATTTGCATAAAAGGTCTCACAGTCAAGAGCCCAAGACCAAAGACCCCGAGGAGGAAAAGTTTTCTACGTGGGATTAGCTTTCAAAGAAAGCTAGCTTTGAAAGTATTCAGTTACCTTATTGGAGTATAATGTGCTCTTATACCATTGATATAGGCACGCATATTATCAAAAGATCCGATGATATATTCAATGTATATTGGAGAATATAATAGTTCATCCACATAGAGCATTGAGCTAACCATATAATTTGCATCTTATAGCCATAAGGTCGCTTCAAAATTGAAATACGGTACGTACGATTTATCTGAACCTGCTTGTCCCAAGGTTCCCAGAGCGCATAAACTGGCCTACAAAATATGCCCCAGAATAGCACCATGATTATGAAGTAGCTCAAGAAAACATATGCTGATGTTATCTTAATAATTATATTCTCTTACTTCTCTAGTTTCGTATTTATGTTAGCAATTATTATCGATGATAAAATATCTCATTTCCAAAAACTTACGTTAATTTATTATAGAGTATAAGAAAACAACCCTTAATACCCCATAGAGTAGCCAACATACAAATCTCAGCAGTAATACAGACTTTGCTGATAAGTATTTGATCTTCGGCTGGATATTGTATGCCAATGTCGGCATCATTTTGAGGCATGATATGTTCGTAGCGAGTTAAGTAATTAAAACTGAGTAGTACACCAGTGTACGTTATCTAAAGATATAATCAGTATTGTGATAGTAAGGGAGCAGCTAGGGGTAATATAAATATTGTGACAAATAACATTAACCAGTCGTCCGGGCCAAGATGCTTCAATGACTTTAGGCGTAGCAGCCGCGACGTCCTACCCAGAATTAGCAACAGTAGACCCTCAACCAACCCTACTTGAAATACTGATGACAAACATTCTTACAATCACGACAAGTACGCATATCGCATACCAAATACAGCTTTCACGAAGAGAGTCGCTGGTCAATAGTGTTGCTATTGTATTAAACGTAGATGGGAAATTGATCTCAAAAAACAACAAAAACTTCGAAACAGTCGGAACTTGTCAAAAGTTCCAATGATATATGGAAAATGAGCTATTATAGTTCGGTCTATTCGGTGGCCTAGAGAATGCTCGCCGAATGTGGTTACGCCGAGCCATGATGAATCACAGCAACCGACCACAGTCCTCAAGCTGGGTCACTTCTAGTTGACGATTAACAGCTCTTAATGAACTTTCTAACTATAATCAAACAAATCTCTACCTTTATCTGCTTTTTCCATGCTGCAAACCGATCCTCACTAACGATAGGGGTTTCAAACGAAACATTTTGTAAGTTAACTATACTAATACTAAATATAAGGTTCGAGATAGCTGTGGACAACAAAGACGTTACAAAGCTAGTTCAGAGTTTAACACAGGCTAGCGGTTTTATCTCGCATTCGTGTCGTTATGTGTGGTTACCCTTGCGGCCGCTCTCCAGCTTAGCTTTGCATCTTTTTCCTATATTTTTGGTCGAAAGCCTCTGACTTTTGTAGGAATGGTTTTTTTTGCAGCAGGCGCCATCATCGCCGGATGTTTTCAAAACTTTATGTTAATGTTGGTTGGTTGGTGTATTCAAGGTGTTGGTGCTGGAGGTATTCTTTCTTTGATCGATATTATTATTACCAATACTGTATCTCTGAAGGAAGAGGGAAGTGGTTTGGGTAAAGATGGAAACTCCTACGTTTAGGTGAAAACTGTAATTGACTTCTGAACAGAAATTTCGAAGGCGTTTGGGCGATTGGTTTTGTTTCTGGTCCAATTATTGAGGGCGCTTTCGCGCAGAGTGGTGAGTGATACCTATCAGTTCCAAACACCGAGAGACTAACCTCAATTTTAAATTCCTGGCGCTGGATCTTTTGGATAACCTGCCAATCATCGGTATTGGATCATTAATGACTGCATTCTCCCTGAGGCTGCATCACATAATGGCAGCACCATTTTCAGCACAGCTGAACGAATCGACTGGTTCGGTTCTTTTCTCTTCATAGCTTCCACCACAAGCACCCTGACCTCGGTCTCATGGATAATAATATAACCCATAGGATCGTATAGTGGGCTGCACTGACAAGTTTAGGGCGGTGTATCATATTCTTGAAGTAGCTGGCGGGCTCTGATGCCGCTGATTCTCGGCTTGGCTGGACTAGTCGCCTTTGGGTCTTACGGGTCGTATGTGGCGAAAGAGCCTATGATTAGATTTACTAACTTCGATAATCAAACTTCGTGTGTCGTTTATTTCCAAACCTTTATACAAGGCATCATTATATGGTAAATTCCAACAAGTTCAATTACTTTGCCGCCCACTGATTATGACAGGCCACTGCTATATCATGGTCCAATTTATTTTGAAGCTGTTAAAGGTCTTTCTCCAATCATGTCAGGGATTGCTATATTCCCGGAGACATTCACTGTTGCGCCAGCTTCTTTTGCTGTCGGAATTCTGACAAGCATAACTGGAAAGTATAGATGGGCACTCTGTAAGCATATTTCCATTGTGGTTTTTCCCAATTGCCAATTAGAACCTTGCAAATTTGGTTATTAGGACTGACTTCTTCAGGGAGCGGCTGGGCTCTCACCGTTTTTGGAATGGGTGGTCTGTACCTGGAGGACGTTCACACGCCAACTGTCTCTTGGGTGTTTCTCAATCTCGTCCCGGGGAGTGGGGCAGGAATCCTGTTCGCTGGAATGGGTCTCGCGGTCCCCGCTGCAGCCAATCCCAAGATATGGCCTATGCTGTGGCATTCTTTGCATTCATACGCACATTTGGACAAGGGATTGGTGTGGCTGTTGGGGGCACGAGCTTCCAGAACCAAGTCAGGACAAAATTGCTGGAGTACCCTCCGTTGGCGACATTTGCGGTTGAATATAGCAAGAATGCTACGGTGCTTATATAGGTAATAAAATCGATGGATGACGGACTTGAAAAAACGTAATTAGTATAGGCCTATGCGGATAGCCTAAAGGTCGTGTGGGTTATTATGTGTGGCTTGGTAGTTTTAGCTTTCACCTCAAGCTTTTCCGTTAAGACGTACGATTTAAATGTAGCTTTGGACACCGAGCAAGGTTTTAAGCATTAGATAAAGAATAAAGACATCGAGTTGACTAGTGACATGGAAAGGCTTGAACTATAGCGATAGTAGGTCACTAGAATTTAGATTTCTTTATGCATTGTATTAAGCGACTGCAAAGGAAATAAATAGTTTAGCAGACTAAGTGGCCATAATTAACAACATTGGTTTTTTACTGTTGGAACATCGATATACCACCTGCACATAAGATAACATCGTTACACCACTTGCATATATTGGTATATCGCTACACCGACTATATGTGCATACATTTGGAATATCGCTATACCACTTGCTTGTTCCCGTGTTTGCGCTCGGATGCAAACACTACAACTATATTACTACGGAGGTGGAATCGATACCCAATAGGGGTATTTATATGACCTCCATCACACTCACTTATAAGAATCATCTACATTTTTACCTTACCATTTGACCTGTCTATTACAGTTGAAATAAGAGGTATATAGATCATCCAACATTTACTTTTATAGTGTAAAATGGTTTCATATTTGTTTAAGGAAATATGCTGCATCCTTGATCTCGTGCCCGAAACTCCTAATATTTTAGACAGCCAGTGGTGTATAACATCAAAGTAATGTTCGAAAGGGTTGATATAGGAATAAGAGGAGATCGAAGGCAATGCGATTTCAGCGCCATGATACTTAGGATTTGATAGTCGATCTTGAATAGCTAGATGGATTGCTATAGGAGCTTGGAGGTATCGAGATCTCTAGAGAGACAGAGCATGTTGAAAGATGTTTTATTTCCTCTTTGTATAGCGTTAGATGAATATTTTACTGCACAAGCCGTGCGTGAGGTATAAATTAACGCCTGTCCAGATCGCAGAATCTATGAATCATTTTAACTCGCTTTACATAGGTGATAAAGTAGTATTTATACTCACCGCCCTATTTTAGCTTCTAGTAATAAGAAGTGCACGCATCGCCCACTTCGAGATTGACACTATTGCTTCGTCCTTCGACTTCTCAAGAATGCCATTCCAATGGCAAGGAGGTTTGCTTTGGCAATGTTTCTTAAGATTCTAGATGTACGAGGTAACTAGTCACAGAACTGCATATCCAGCAAACCTACTCTTGCTGGTTCCACAAGTCCAGGAGCATTGCACAACAGGCATCAATGCGTCAAAGAAAGCGCATTTGATACTAGCAACTAAACGAGGCACTTGTGATGTTTTACAGTGAAGCTTATTCCGGTGGAAAGAATTATCAACTGAGAAAAAGAAATTAGATTTGGGTAAAAGTAGGTGGGATGCAATCTCAATAATGTCTAATGAGTGGATTGAGGTGGTGTTTTTTGCCACTCTAGCATTCTGCTTGGAGTTTCTGTTTACAGGTCACATGATCCATACCCTCTGCATTGCGTTCTCTTTTTGGCTTGTTATGACAGTCTACCTTATTAGATAATATATAGAGATATATAGGGTAATACCTAACATGAATATTCTTCAAACTAGACATCTATTTTAGACGTCATAAAACATAAAAGAGGCTAGTAGCGAGCCTGGTTAGCTGACTGGTAGGCGAACAAAGGGCCCACATATCTCTCCCAAGATTCGTGTAAACAAAACTCATATATCTTCGCGTTACATCACCAGGCCATCTGTTCGCTCCAGTTTCTGACCCGACAGTAAGAATGACGACACCAGTACTGGCTACTTCCTCGCCTACCCACCTTAAAACAAGCTACCTAGTCTTGTACAACGGGCTATCGTTTTTGCTACGAGCCTGGATTTTTGGCTGTACCCTCCAACTCTGGAGCAACCACGGCAATAACGCGGTATGGGGGGAGCTCAACTCCCTAGTACTCTGGACTGAGACCCTGACCACGATCGAAATCATCCATGCTGCGACTGGACTGGTGCGAGCGGCACCGTCTATAACCGCGCTGCAGGTGGCTGGTCGCAATACGATTATCTGGGCCATAACAAGGAACTACCCTAATGTCGCCGCTCGAGAATGGGCCTACTCTAGCATGCTGGTCGCTTGGAACGCAGCCGATGCGGTGAGATACTCCTTATTCGCGATTGAGAGAGGCTTCGGACGTGTGCCAAACGCGCTCTTATGGTTAAGGTATGGATCAGAAATGGTCGCTGGCGAGAGTCTGACAGGGTGAGAGGTGGGGAGCTAACCCGTAATACAGGTATAACATGTTTTTCGTTCTCTATCCAACTGGTATCCTTTCTGAGGCGTGGCTCGTCTACAAGGTCATCGCACCTTCACGATCCCGCAATCCAGTTTATGAGTACCTGTTATGGCTTGGTTTAGCTATATATATTCCCGGTACGCACATTTTGGTCATAGTCTCCTGTATATATTTCCCGCTAATCAATTCGGTAGCATTTTATATTTTATTCGGCCATATGCTTACTCAACGGTTGAAATCTTTTCGTAAGACTGCTAGGAAAACTTCATAATCATGGTTTATGAGATGAAAAATAGAGAACTTCATTATCTACTCAAAAGCATCACCCATGGAAACACAACTGCAACTTGTAATTCAACATGTCTGTGATAGAACAAGTCTGTCTGAAGCTAGATGAAAATGCTCTAAAGGCTGTTTGAATCGTGGACTGGAAAAAATCCGGATCACGCTGGCAATACGGATAAGGGTGTAATCATGTTTATAAACAAAATCAGACAACAAAACCATGTCTAAGATGGGAGATAAAGCTTTCCTTATATCATCCAGTTCCAAGATTTTAGTTATTAGGACATTAATTTCGCCACTGTCAATCAGCTCGAAACATGCTTCTAGAATATTTCTTGATTATTTTAGCTTTTTAACGCAGTACCCGTAGCACCCGAGAGTTGACCACAGGCTACATATTGACCTGGTTCGTTTCCGTTTATATCTTGTTCACCGGTCTCATTTTACGTCTCAGAGTAATGTCTGTCCCTGCGTGAAGAGACTCACCTGCGAGACGAATATAACTTTTGGGCATTTTAGTCAACGCCAAGATTACACTTTACTTGCGCGAAAATCTGGTCTGCTTTTAGCGGGCGAATCGGTTTCGAAGACCCCAATTATTTGCATGACTCATTTGGACGCGTGTTTTCGGCGTTGGCATCTGTTAAGTTAAATAGACGCATTCATACCATCCTACAAGCGACCTTGAAATCCATGCCTCTTGTCTTGTTCAGAACGCTTTTGGACCTCAGTGCCATATCTTTTGAATAAGAGAGATGTCTTCTGCGGAATCCAATGCTAAGCAAGCAGACCTAGAGATCGCCTACACCCGTCTCTCACCTTCGCAGAACCCACGTGACAAGGAGTCTTCACATTCGACCATCGTCTTCCTTCACGGCTCAGAGTCTTGCCACCTAGAGTTCTCTCGCGTCGCACCATTCCTCACAGATGACTACGTAATCCTTCTTGTTGATCTACCTGGGCACTCAAGATCCAAGGCAATACCCTTCAGCTTCGACAACGCCATCAATGCGCTCTCACATCTCATCAAGACCCAAGTCAAGGGGGGGAAAGCGCACATCGTCGGTCTGTCGCTAGGTGGCTATATTGGGCTGGAGCTCGCGCGGCGGTGTCCTAAAATAGTCCTGAGTCTGTGGTGCACTGGCTGCGCGCCGTTTAGTGGGTTCAGGCTCTGGCTAACGTCGCATTCGCGCCTACTGAGCGGAATTATCTCTGTGGCAGGTCGACTCGCAACCGAGAGAATTTTCTGGGCCTCCCTCGGCGTGGAACCTATCCCAGGGTTCAGGGCGGAGGTCCTAAGTAACCAGAATATGACTGTGCTGAAACCTGTGTTTGATAAACTCGCTCTAGTGACCTTGAAAGATTTTGCTGAGATCCAGGGTGTGAGGATTGCTATTATAGCGGGTGGGAAGCATGATAATGTCGAGGCCACGGCGGAAGCTGGGAAAGTGCTTAGAAGCAATAATCCGGAGTGCAATGCCTTCGTGGTGAGGGAAGCGATTCACTGGTGGTCTTTGCAATTGCCCGAGGTATTCGCTCAAGGCGTGAGAGCGTGGGTTGAGGGCAGTGAGATGCCGAAGGAATATGAACCATTGCTTACAGGTATATCTTGAGTTTAGATTTCACTGCATAAGCTATCAGAAGATCGACCTGCAAGACTATCATACACCCGAGTATCCTGTTTTACCATGAAACAAGGCTCTCCCCAAACCAAAGGGGACAGCGATGAGGCGACTTTATTTTCTGGAGTAGCCGGGTGAAGAGTGATTGGAAGGGGCCACACAGTATCACTGGTATAAATTATGAGAATTTGTGAAGCGTTCATAGAGTTGGAGCCGCTCAAATTCAAAGCACCTTTGGTTTGTCTCATTACACAGTGCGTCTCTTGACACAGGGACAGACGTTACTATGCAACTATGGGCCTAGTTTCCAAGTGTAAAACTAGAGAATTTTGAAATAATGAAAGAACTTAGATATATAATCGCGGAATTACTCATTTACTTAGCAACACCTCCTAATACCCTCATTGACATATCAAGATTTAATGCAGACATAATAAACATATGTCATGATATGATTCAATTGTGGAAGAAGACACGAAGAATGTTCGCACAAAGTATCCACTGTTGAGACACCGTTGATAACAACCACTGCCGCCAATGCTGCCAATATAGCTAATACCACCAAGTACCACTGTAACGACTGTTTATACAAACTTTCTGCTACTAGTACCCTGCTACTATGCGCTAGACGCTGATACTTAAAATTTAATTCGACAAGTGAACCAGTACAGCCTGAGAAAGTGTTCATATTAGACCCCACCAATCCCCTCACCTTTAGCGGTTGAACGGAGCAGTACTATCAAGGACATTTCTCAGCTTCTCGCACGAGGTGAGTCTTACAAGCCAATCTTTCAAAAATGGTTAATAATTCACATTATACTCATACTTCGAGAGCATTCATAGCAACTTAATACGTCACGAATAAGATGTCCGCATACGTTTCCAAGCGTAGCGTGCCAGACATGCAAGATTCGACGAACCAAGGCAAGCTTCTGGAATCATATTCTGAGATGTCGTCCACTGATCACATAGGAGGTGTGATGGATCGAAACCGGTTTGTCGGAGATGCACGATGTTCCGATGGACCTGCCTGAGTATAGATGATGTCAAACGGGCATGCATCTCTATCCACCTCGAGATTGCCTATGCCAGCGGAAAATACAAACGACCATGAGGTTCTCGTTCGAGCCTAACGGTACTGAGTCTGAGCTTTGATATTCAAAATTGAGCACTTTCATATTATCTACAATGCCACTTACGGGAAGTCTCAGAGATACCTTACGGCTCGAGAGGCTTGGCTGAATGCGTTTCCGCTTCGGAAGGACTTGTTCCATGGTGGATCTTGCTCTATCCTCCATGGCTCTTGCAATATTTGAAGAGCTAAACTTCATGCGCCAGCTTTACGAGTGATTTTCTTGAACCCCTTCTATGATTAAACCTTTTATGAATGAAGTATGGATCTGTTAGGGTGTGCTTGGACTATACTTCGGCCTACGAACTCCGTTTAAGCCTTAAAAAGTGCCTTAAAAAGGCCTCGGCACAAGTGGTGGGTCGCGAATAACAGTGGTTTTCACGCTAAATTCGGCTTAGATAAAGCTTTCGGATTTTTTTTCATATAGCTATAGTCAACTCGCGTAGCTCTCGCTTAAGTAATGAGGGGTACAATTTGACTGCTTCCCTTTGTAATTCAGAGTCAATCTCTCTTCCCTAAAGTCCGATTCGAAGGTCGGCCTTATATGCATCCTAGAATTCCGTGCGAATTACTACGGCTTTCAATTATAGATTTCTGTTCTCGATTAAGAATTTCTAGAGCTTTTACGGATATTTTTCCTTGCTATGTATAAGCCGGCGCCGGTTCGCCCGAAAAAGACAAATATTTGTCGTACCCGTACTGGATGTAAAAGCTGCAAGCAAAGGCGTAAAAAGGTTGCGCATATATGATCCATTCGGCATAGACAAGTTAGAACTAATGATATCATAGTGTGACGAGCAGAAACCTTCTTGTGGAAGCTGCAGGAAGCTTGGACGAGCCTGCGAGCAATTCTCACCAACATATGAGTTCTATAACATTTTGGGTCGATGGAGTAATTTCGCTTTATCCGACCGTTTTTCAACTAGTTTTCCGAGCTCATCAATGGAAAATGCATTGACACCGACAGCTCCCGCACATAGTGACCTACACGTATCTCACAGCTTCGGCAATTTGAACAGTGTTGAAGGCTACCCGCGACTTTATCACGGATCCCCTTCATACCCTGACTTGTTGCCGGTGACCTGGGAGACTTCAGTCTCCCATATTCATCCAAGGCAGCTCGACCTTGATAGCGGACAAGAGGTATCGTCGTTTTTACCAGAGACACTTTTGCCACACCAGGATCCAACACGAGCTCTCATGTTCTACATGAACGCCTGGAGAGAGAAATGCCTACCAGCGCTGCCCTTGTGTTTCCACAATATTGGTGCTCTTAGCCTTCAGTCATCACTTGTCACATACCTGATGGCGACTCTCTCAGCCTGCCGTATGAGTCGCGCACTACCACAAATAAAGCTGTTTAAGATATCAAACACGCGAGGATCGTGGTTTCGGCCTAATGCTGTCCACGAGTGCCTGAGTGGTGAACTCTACTGTTCCGCGATGCGGACAATGGCATGGTGGAGCGGTAAAGATTTCGAGTCACATCCGATTGTAGGACTTACTGTGCTAGTCTTATTCTGCTACCTAGAATCATCAATGGGTAATTTCCAGGGCTTCGGTATTCACTCTAAAGGGATTCAAAGGCTGATTAATAGCTACTCAAAGTCTATAACTTTGAGTGGTGCTAATCTGCTAGCCTCTTGGATCGAAATTAGGATGCAAAACTGGTGGCGCAGGGCATACTTCAGTACACCGGAGTTCTACACGGAAGACTCTATCGCATTGGTTTACCCAGAAGTAGAAGATATTTTGATAGCTGGGGACAATCGAAGAGCCATAATACTCTGGATACTCTGCGAATCGCACCGTCTTAGCACCGCAGCCATCCTTGCACAGTGGAATCTACGAATGAACGATAATCGGGTAATAGTAACGGATGGAACAGCAGAACCAGCGAATTGCAAACAGGATACCTATTATCTATATGAAGCTCAAATCATAAAATTATCCAGGAAATTGGATGATTGGCATACTACTCTTTTCACTTCCGATCTACCCGATTTAGCGAAAGAACAAAGATCTCCGGGGGAATGCGACACAGAGGAACTTGATATTCAACCCATCCGTTTCAGGTCTCATAGGTCAGCTATGAATTTTGCTTACTTCATTACCGCCAGAGTTATGCAATGCCGAGGACTGTTTCAAAGCCTAGACACCACTACGCTGATGGAAATTGACAACTTATATCTCGAAATTGAAGCCTATATTCATACACTCCTGAGAATTGCTGTGGGAATCAGTTGGAAAGATTGCACCCAGCGCAATTCCTACACCATTGGCTTGGCCGGACTGTTACTCACAGGGGCTCTCCGATCTCGCAGTCTCGCAATTGGACGGTGGATAGAGAAATGGTTAGAAGAACGCCTTCATGGAGATGAGTTTGAGGAAGGCAACTTCCCCATTTTCCAGATTTTGGATGCGGTTAAACTGATCAATCGTGAGCGCGGGAATGGTAAGGACGTGATCCAGCTATTCCAGATCTTAAATGATGGGGGTGGTAGTGGTAAATTTGGTTCATACCACAGTCAGCACATCGAATCTCTATTAGTGTACGCACGGTGCAGTTTGACAGGGGTCGTCTACTCCTATTATGCTCCAATCTGAGACTTGAGTTGCTTAGGGGTTAGAATGTCTGTATAACCGGGATTAGAATGCTTAACATATGAAAACTGGGATTGAGTTTAACACTAGTTCATTTTTAGTGCACGAGACTGCCGTTCCCATGAAATCCGATGACCCGCTGGGTCAGAAACCATTGAGGACGTTGGTCTTACCCTTACCACAGTATGGATATGCCTGCAATTCGGCTTTTTGTATATTAGGATATTGGTACCTACTGTTTCTAGTGCGTGGCAGCGCAGCGACAAACCCCTGTCCGACCTCGTCGTAGCGCCGATTAAACTACAAATTAGCCTTCACGTGAATATTTTGAGAGATTGGCGCATCCTCTTCGAAATGTAGTGTTCATGGGCTAGTCAAGTCTACTTTTCCATACCATATAGAGTCTATACCATATTTGTATTCAACGCCGGTAGTGGAATGCTTTTCTCACATTTCCATGAAATGCAATATTTCTAAAAGAAATCCTAGCTATACTTGTTATTGAAAATGTCCTCTCACACAAAAATCGGCGTTTCACTGCTACGCCTATCTTACGGCCTGGTGTATATACCTCAGCTATTGTTTCTAACGGATTTTTCTTTACGTCCGGTGTCATGGGCGCCGATGCGGCTACGAAGAATATAGTAGAGGGGACAGTCATCAATCGCTTTGTGTGTTTATTTCGAGACGATTGGCTTTGGTTCAAGAAAATTCACATGGATATACAGCATAAGTTTATGCAGAATCTTGATTCTGTCCTGAAGCAGGCAGGATCAAGCTTACACGATCTCCTTGAGGTCACTATTTCTTTGACTAATATCCTTGACGCTGATAAGCTCACCCACGATTACAAGAGCTACTGGGGGGAGCTAAAACCTGCAAGAACGCAAGCGTATATTTGTTACATCCAGAGTTAAAGTGAGGACTGACTTGGGTATCAATCTAGCTGTGTTGCTGTTAAACAGTTGCCATATGGCTCAGACTAAACTTAACTGTATCGCTGCTGTCTCGAGGGTGCAAAGTTTCTCATGACTCGACCTGAATGGTTTCTACTTTTTGTTATGATGTATGAACTTGATCGCTACCTTGTTTGAACAGCAGAATTCTATGTATCTACTGGACGAGCTTGTGTTGCAGAAAATAAAAAACAAAGTAGATTAGGCTTCAACAGTCTAGCTAAGCCTTTAGTTGAAAGTATTCATCGTTCCTTCTCAGTGGTTGGTTTAATACACTCGCTTCTGGTGATACTAGACGCAAAATATTCCACAAATTAGGCAGAGAAATAGATCTTAAAACTCCCATATAATAAATACTTTTTGTTAGACAAGTGAGATTTTAGCCACAATGCATCAACCTGCTCTTAGCCATACATCCATGACTAGGTTTCCGTCCTGTGAAGAGTCCACAACGCAATACCACCCATACAAAGCTCCGGTAATACAGGCGTGGTTTGGAAAGATTGCTATAACTTGACCTACCTCAAGTGGTAGGGGAGGAAAACTTCCCCCTGCATTACCCGAAATTTGCCCCCAAGACAAAATACAGTGTTCTTGGCTGACACGCTTAACAATCACCCGATGCTCCAGCTTAGAGCTACCAGGAGAGTATGCCTCGCGATGAACAACGCCCCAGCCTTCGTAACCCGCGCAAGGTTCTCTTCCCAAGCCCAGCACTCCTACCGCTACAAGAGCCTCTGGTTGCTGCCTCTCACCATCATTATACACGCTGCAAACCTCCGCTAAAACAGAAATGGCTATTTCGTCTTCGTAAACTCCAAGGTTAACACGTGAGTTTGTAGAAAGCTGCTGTACATCGAGGAGAGAATAAACTCCAGCATGGAGCTCTAGGCTTGTACGAAACCCGATATATTTCTCTGTTGTAACCTGTCGTATAGTCTGTAGTAAATGCTGGGCATCTTCCGATAGCACATCCTCTTGTCTGACGAGGTTCTCTATTGCTGTTACTTGAGGCGAAGCTCCGACGCTAATTGTGACTTCCCTACCCTCGGGAAATAAGGAAGCATTATGATGTAGTGCATCCATACATCCTTGGATCTCGTTCTCGAGGTTGGCCATTGCCTGCTTTGGCGTCGAGTCATTATAGCTAAGACTGCTATGCGAGTAAAGACCGGTGAAATGAATTCGGCCTTTATCCTCGAGTAATAATAATTTGGTTACTAAATCATCCTTGTTGATGCATGAGGGAGGAAGACCAGCGCGATGGTAGCCAGTGTCTATCTTCAGATATACGCCCGCAGCAAATCCAGCTTGGTGAAAAAAGTTCGTCAGATGATCAAGCTGTGATGCATGATCAACGAGGAGGGAGACTGATCCTTTACCTAATTGTCGGCCAACAGACGCAAGACGACCGACTTGAGAAGGTGGTAAAGGGATGCCGTAAAGTACGTTAACGTGACGATCGTTATCTCTGAACTCTTGCAGCACGGGTAACAGATGCTCGAGCTCGGAAACCGTCGATACTACCAATCGAACTTCTTTGCTCATTTGTCCAGCTTGTAGGCGAAGTCCTTCTTGCGTCTGTAATGTAACGGTCAGAACAATAGTACGTTATAATTACGTGAATGAAAATACGGCCGTAGTTACCTTGTGGGATTTGACATGCGCCCTGAAATCGACTCCTAAGACGTCCACTGCATGTAGCAGAGAGTTGCAATGTCGTAGCATTTTTGCCTTGTCAAGCAGAAGTGTTGGCTTAGGCAGTTCTTTAACACTTTTTCCAACATAGAATCGTCGTAACTCATCAATGTGTGGAGCTAATCTCTTGGGAAAATCCATTGTATGTAAATTGGGACAGGTTCGTTAATAGATGCGAAGGTTTAGATACTGGGAAGTGCTAGTCAGCAGTAGAACAAGATTGTTTTATATTTTCGGGCAGATATATGCATATGTGCATATGTCTTGACTTGCATGTCCTTCTGCGAGTTAGAATTTTCTAGCTCAAGTGAATGAAGACAAGCGTCACTAGGCGAACGAGTCAGCAACCATGTTCAAATGCGATACGGTATGGAGCACTAGAAATTACCTCTCCTTGTTGCGAGTGTTCCGCAGGGTGGTCTCATACGCGTGCTCAAACTGCCCGGCTCAAAAAGGTTTATTGGGCTTTAGTAGAGGTACTCCACCTGCTATATGCCCCGCGGATCCTAGCGGTTGCAGTTGTGGTCGAGCTATACTGTCGTCGAGCTATACTGAATGAGGTGCGCTGGTACGACAGCATTTACGTCCCGTGAAAGCAGTCTATGCTGAAAGCAGTTAGATTGAACAAGTGCAAAGGAGCCACGCTACTACTTAGATCTATACAAATAGTCGAGCGTCTGAAGGTGGGATGTCGGATCAAGTGACGAGCTAGACGACCCAGTATCTGTCACGTAATAACCGAGGCTAGCCTAGTAGCTAATCAGACCAACTTATTCTAACAAAATACAATCGAGATACTGAGATCATTTTGAACGTTATTTTAACAACAGTGGCTCGGGCGCGAGCTGACCAACTATCCATCGCTGTTGCTGTGCAGTGGGGCATCTATCTCTCTCCATGTGTGCCGTCTCCCATGAAATCATCTCCTTGCAAGGAGACGCTATTTTGAGAGCGTCATGAGCCGCAGCTCGAAAGATTTCAACGAAAGGCAACCATGTCGCCGCTGTAGATAAGTCTTAGCTGCTCTAATAATAGAGAGTCTAGTTCTGACATAAATTATACAGATAAGCATCTAAAATGTATGTGATTCTCACCACTCTATAGCACACTCTATCTGATTCTCTGTAGGCGACCTAGATGCCGAGGTTTGCCGTCGTTGCGCGAGGACTCAGGAGCTATGCGTAAGAGATGAGCCCAGGATCAAATTTGGCCGCATCTCTGCTCCAAGGACCTTTGCACTGGATCAAGTCTGGCTGGAAACGCTGTCAAGCCCTGGTAGGTTACGGCTTAGAAAATGACTATAGTATACACTGATAGCTGCTGACGCGGTTCTCAATAGCTAATTTAACGTTCGTCGATGAGACAGGAGACACTATTGCAACCTATCGTGACTCAACGAACGACGATAGACCAAACGAGTCATGCAATGGCCAGACCAGTGCAAGAACCGTCGCGGGAGGGGCCACTGGAGATGTCCCAGAAATGCTGTTAGATCTGTCCACAGATCCTCATCCAGAAGCAAGTCATTGTGTGCTTGGTCAACCTCTACCGCCAACAGTACCTTCTCCACCTACCGCGACGCCTGCTTCCTCAGCATATGGAAATTTCCGTGATTCTGACCCAGGGCGAGCTTATTCCATCTCTCATTCAGAGGACCAACCACCTCCTAAAAGCCCTACTAGCAATGTTTTCCTCCAGGCAGTCCTGGTACGATATTACACCGAAACTCTTGGCCATTGGTTTGATATGAATGATCCCTTGCGGCATTTCACTAGGGTGATTCCGCTCAGGAGCCGCCATTCTCGACCACTTCTGAATGCTATTCTTACGGCTTCTGCGAGACAGCTCGTACGTGCTGGCTGCCACCGTAATGAAGCTGGTGAGATTCGATGGCAGAGCCATGTTCTTTCCGATCTCAACGAAGAGCTGGCAATGCAATTCCAGAACGAATGCATCCGCGAGCTCCTCGACCTGAGTCTCGATCCTGAACAGGTTATGAACGCTGATCTTCTGGCAGCGGCCGTGATTCTTCGCACTGACGAAGAAATGGACTCTCTTTTCTGGAAAGATGGGGTGGATGATCACGTTTTTCTGGGTGTGGCTAACGCGTATATTGATGCGCAAGTTAGTTCGGTCATCCCCATGGCGGAGTCTGGATCCGCAGAGTCGGTTGAGAGCAATGACCATGTCAACAATTCGAGGACCGGCACCGAGAGCAACACCCCATCAATAAATCCGACGTTCCATATGTCCCAGGGATCACTCCACCCACAATCTCACGAATACAGTGGCAGTAGCCCCCCGTTCAAAGATAAAAGTTGCCCTTCCCTAAGAGAAGCTTGTTTCTGGGCCGCTTGCCGGCAGGATGTATGTGCATCTATAGCCAAACAACAGCCGATAAACTTCCCGTTACACTATTGCAACTCCATGCGCAGCCTTGAGCCAACAGAAGACTACATCTGGACCATCCGGACGATCATATTCTGCGCTGACGTGCTGGAATATTGTTATGGCCGGCGTGCCGGCGGCATAGATATAATTCCCGCCTACGCAAATCACCAACGCTGGCGATTCTTGAAACAAAGAGCCACGGACATTACTGCGTGCTTACCAAGCTCTTTTCAACCGACTTTTTTCTCCGAGCCAAATACCAAAGCCGGCGAAGTTTTCCCCCATATATGGTTCGGCGATCCGTGCTATGCTACCGGAAGTGGCCATCTGGAACTAGCACAGATACTACTTACCGCTTTTGACCCGAACATCCCCAGAATGGGCCTTGGCATGTTGAATGCACGGAGAAATATGAACAATAGATTAAAAAGTATAGCTCTCAGGCTGTGTGGCATTGCCATGAGCAACCGCCAAACGCCTCCTAACTTCATAAACGCCTTTGCTGCAATTATATTATGCGGCGAGAGTTTCACGAAGCCACAGGAGCATACAGCGCTGATGCGTGTACTGGATATGATGCAATTCGATTTCGCATACTATACTGCGCGGGTTGCGGGTGAGTTAAAGAAGGTGTGGCGGCAGCATTCAGAACATCTTGATTGCATTGATCTTTGATATATGAATCTGTCTAACTCTACCCATCCAAAAGCAGGGGCCAGTAACATAGTCTCATGTGACCATGTAAATTCAATGAGCTGGACACGTTATAAAGTCATAAATGTAAATAAAAAAAGAAGGTATGTATTAAATTATTCTAAGTATGGTGCAGGAGCGATGCCTTCGAGGATTGCCTTAATCCTTAGGGCCAATTTCTTTGAATGGTATCGGCCATGCTGTAGAGTACCAACCATAAGCCACAGGCCAGGCACACCACTGTTCCTCCAAGCCGTGTTAAGCTCACCCTCTTCATCCATACCCCAGATTGGATTACATCGGTCGGCAATTTCATCACCGAGGATATTTCGGACTGAATTGATGGTATTGGAGAACCCGGTAGCTAAAACCACAAGGTCGTATTTCTCCTCACGGTCGTTGTTTAACACTATGCTATCTTCGGTAAACCTGATCGGATAGCCTTGCTCAATCTTGATCTTGCCGTCAATTATAGCTTGGCAGGCACCGGCGTCGAAATAGAAGCCACCGTTCTTGGTGTAACCGAGAGTGTGAGAACCAGTATCACGTTGACCACGCCAGACCTTGAATCCGGCCTTCTCCATCTTGGCGATCAACCCGACATCGGCATTCCAGATGTCGAGCGCTGTCCGACGATTCAACTCCTCGGCAGGACCAACAGGAAGACTGTAGTTTAATCGGTCGGCTGATTCCAGATCGGGTCGTTTATGGTCTTTTGGCTCGTAAATAGGGGCAAGTATCTTTGTATGAATCAGCATTGAAGTGTTTTTGATGAACAGAGATATAGCTTACTCTTGGGACAGATTCTTCCAGAGACATAAGGTATGCAGGGGATCTTTGAAGGAGCGTAACGTCGACGTTATAACGAGCAAAGTCATATGCAGTATCAAAACCCGATGACGAGGTTCCTACAACAAGGACCTTCTTGTTGACCCAGCCGCGGGCGGAGTCGTGCGTGGTGGAATGTCTGACAGTTCCTTTGAAATTCTCGACACCAGGAAGATTGGGGCTGAATGGCACACCAGCGAGTGAGGTGGCAACAATGACCTGCTTGGGGTGAAAGGTTCTTGTAGATTTATCCTCCTTTGTCCCACGTTGAATGGTGATCTCCCACTCGCCCGAAGACTTCTGTGCAGCATTGACCACGCTTGAGTCAGTCCATGTGGGCAGCTCCATGGCGCTCGCAAACCACTCAAGCCAGTCGCCCATCTTACCGGCTGGCGTGTAAGTTGGCCAGTGGTCAGGGTAGGGCATATAGGGGAAGTGATCAGCCCAGTGGGGAAGGTGGAGAGAGAGATACTCATAGCGATTACGCCAGTTGTCTCCGATCCGTTGGTTGCGCTCGATTATGAGGGTCTTGACTCCAAGAGCCTTGAGTCGAGCAGCGATGTGAAGACCACTGCAAAGACGATTAGCCTTCCGGTCAACATTACGCAAATGGCAACCTACCAGTGACCGCCTCCAATGATAATGACCTCAGGCTCGACATTCTCCAGGTTGTCGTCAGCATGTCTCTGATTGTGCCAAGACTTGTCGCCGGTCATATGGCCATCCTGGTTGGGTAGCTCGGGATGGCCATTCAGGCTCTCAATAGCGGTATGAAGAGTCCAGATCTTAAAGCCGTCCTTCGTCTTCAGAAGGTTTAAAACGCCAGTTGCGCCAACGAGATCGGTATCAAAGGAGAAGACGAATTGAAGCCAAGCAAGATCAGAGTATGGTCGCTGGATCGAGGGGGTGGGGTCAATGAGCTTGTAGTTGCTCGTGGGGGTGCGAGGGAAAAGGTCAGTAGCCGCCTTTGCGATATTTTCCGGGGTGTTGAAGGAGCGGTAGTCCCAAGTGAAGGCAACTTTGTCTCTCCACACACCTGTTATTGTTGTCAGTTTTGGCCCCAATTTAAATCAGCCGTCAAGTTGTCCAAACTTACCGCTATATAGAAATAAGTCGGCAAACGCCTTGGCATCACGGGCCTGAATGACCTGTTCCAACTCTTTCAGGAATGTGCTTGCGATAGTCTCTCGATTTGCCTCATCGTCAGCCGTGAAGTCGAGTACGTCGACGCCATCACCATGGGTGGGCAGGGGGAAGTTGTACCGGAAAGCATACATGTAGTCATCCGCGACGGGCTTTTTGCAGGTGTCATTGCGGTACGTGAAGGGCGCATTTTGGACCTTGAGGATGTCGTTCTCGAGGATTTTGCTTTGCGGTTCAGGTTCATAAATAGCGGAGGGAGCCATGATGTCGAGGCAGCGTGAAACGTGAGGTCGTAGATAGGCCCCTTATCCTCATAGACCGGTAGCAGTGGTTTATATACTCTGCAGACCATGCTGCTGTTGAAGTCGGCATCAGGCCCGGGCTGTGACGGCCAGGGCGACGCAAAGGGAAAGACTCGCCGACGCCCCAGACCTGCTTTCGCTGAGCTTCCTCGCCGAGGGGCTTCAGTTCGCTCCCTGATGGGCATATCCTCGAGTCGTTGGATCACTCTCGGGGGCACTAACCGCACGCTGAAGCACGGCCAGGCACGAGCAAGCACGACCGTGGGGATGTTAGCTTCCGGGGGAGGTCAGAAGCCGGCTGGGGAGCGAGGGGTGGTCGGCAGCAACCAGAGTTGTATATAGAATATACCGAGTATACTCCGTATCCTCCATACTCGTATACCGACAGCATCATGGGTCTGCTATGGTGGGGTGCATGAATTGAGGGCGGGGCTGAAGAGTTTCCGGGGTAGCGGTTTTACCCCAGCGGGGTCGGTCGGCGGACGTCCGCAAGAAGCATCCTTCGCCGACGGCTTCCCAACCCAGAATGCCATCATGTCTGCCGGACTAATCCTCAAACCCACCGCGAGCAAGCTAGGCCACCCCGAATTAATCTCTATAGAACAACGTTTGACCTTAGATTGATCGCAAGTCAAGGTATCCAGTTGTTCAGATATTCCGGAATCCTGAAATCCTGAAACCCAGAAATTCTGAAATTCTAATATTCAGAAAATCCAGACCTTCAGACCTTCAGATATTCAGACTTTCAGACTTTCAGAAATCCAGAAATCCAGAAATCCACCGCCCTTTGGTACTGTCAACAGGCAAGCTTGCATCATCATGGCAACTTCACGACCCGGCACCCTTACCCTTCCTAACGGCAACCAGATCCCCGCCATTGGCCTCGGTCAGTAATCACTCCTCCTACTTCTTCACTCTACCACATGCCCATACACAACTGCATCACCATTCCAATTCCAGAACACTCCAAACTGGCCAACTTCACCTCGTACTCATATATCTTCTATAGGCACGTGGCAAGCTCCTCCCGGCGAAGTTGGCAACGCCGTGGTCACCGCGTTGCAAGAGGGATATAGGCACATTGACTGCGCCCTGATCTATAAAAATGAAGCTGAGGTCGGTGAAGGTATCAAGCGGTCTGGCGTTCCTCGCGAGGAGATTTTCATCACCTCTAAACTGTGGAACTCCTTCCACCCAAACGCCGAGGAGAGCTTGAAGAGGACTCTACGCGACCTAAGCACCGACTATCTGGATCTCTATGTAAGCGTGACACTCCCTTACCTGACCGGAACGTACAAACCAAAGCCATAAGTGTTAGAGGTGGCTCTCAGGCAACTGTATCGAATCTTTTCCGTTCGAAATGTAATCCCATGCCTAGAACTGACTGGAATCGTAGCTCGTCCATTGGCCTGTCCGACTTGTGCCGGTAAGTCGGTCGCACTCCTACTTCTACGGGTTGGGCTGTTCCCAAGACAACGATCGCTAAATTGCGGACAGAATGAAAGCTCCGAACTCCTCCCAGTCAACCCTGATGGCACTCGGTCGATTGATCGCGAATGGGATATGGGCAAGACGTGGGCTCAAATGGAGGCCATCCTTGCTTCTGGCAAGGCGAGAGCCATTGGTGTCTGCAACTGGTCGATTCCTTATCTTGAGGAACTCAGGAAGGTGTGGCGGGTTCGACCGTCCGTCAACCAGGTCGAGCTTCACCCATACCTCCCCCAGCAAGACCTTCTGGCATGGTGCAAGAATGAGGGCATCTTGGTGGAGGCCTACTCGCCTCTCGGAGGATCCGGTGAGTAATCCGAGACTCGCAAACAATCATGCGGCTGACTCGCCATCAGGCGCTCCAATCGCAGCGGATGGGAGAATCATCAGCATGGCCGAGAAGTACAACGTTTCGCCTGTTAATATTTTGGTATCGTACCACGTGAACCAAGGCGTTGTAGCGCTAGTCAAGAGCACCTCCCCCTCACGACTGAAGCAGAACCTCCAAGTCGTCAAGCTCGACGATGCTGACTTGAAGAACCTAAACGAATTAAGCACACAACCTGGAAAGTACAAGCGTTACAACACGCCCCTCTTCGGCTGGGATCTGGGATTCAACGACTGGTACTCGCAGCCTTAGGGGGATGATATGCCCCATAAGAACTGTCTGTACTTAGATCCCCTACTCTAGTGTTTTATGGGGAGGAAATGATCTCAGGGTCCTTTTTTCTAGCTATATATAGATATATAATAATTGATTTCTCCTGATGCTCTAGTAGGGCTCGCATACTTTCCTTCCTGGAAGTATTTAAGCCATACATATATGTTTTCTCGTCGAGATTCAGCACCCTAAATTGTACATTCAAAACGAGAAAATAAAGAAACTTCTCAAGCAAAGGTGGCATGTTATGTCTCACCACCGTGCAAGTTCATGTGGGAGCTACAGAGTTTTCGCGTTATTCTCCCGTGCTTCCCTGCTCGACTCTCGTGATGTAATGGAAACTCCCCACGCGCCTTTCTTTTGATGGCCTATTTAGCAGCGATAACAGCACATTTTATGACTACCCGCATTAAGCTTACCGTTTTCGTCTTCTAGACAAGGTGTGATGCTAGTTCTAAACTGTCTCCCCACTTTTCCATGTCGTTCAATTAAGAGTATAAGAAAAACAAATGAGGTACAACACTGTATAATTCGCGCGGACGTGAGCGTTAGCTGGAGCTTTGCCAACTTATTGCCCATGATTATCATATACAACGTGAAAATCACTCTGGAATTTGGGAATTATAGAGGAGACTTTCTAGGTGGGAATTGCCAGCCATATTAGGTCTTGATATAATCTATACATAAAACTATCTACCCAGAGCTTGAAGTCTTCGAATCTTCGCCAGAATTCTCATCCTTTTCATGAATATCTTAGAATTGAGCTCGATCCGAAAATGTACCCAAGTATCCATCGCAATATACTAAAAACTGCCAAGATCTTAAATACGCTTACCACTCTCATCAAAGTCGATCCTCTTTCCCGTTCTTAAACTGGCTTGCAGAGCCTGTGCGATAGTCAAGCTCGTGACACACGACTCGAGTGAAATTGGCATTGGGTTATTGTCGAGGACTGCGTCCGTAAATGCTATCGCTTCGGTCACGAAACTGGATTTGTAGCGATCGTACCAACTGGGCAGAGCCTCAAGATGTACACCGTTGCTGTCGGACAACTCCAGCCTATTGATCTTCGGGACTAAGTTGATAGAAATTTTGCCCCGGGTGCCAAAGATTTCGGTTTGGTTGTCATATCCGACGGCGGCTGTGCGCGAGTTATAATGGTAGGAGATTTGACCGCCCCTGAACTGGATCATGCCGACAGCGTTGTCAGCATCGCCCAAGGCTTCGAGCTCCTTGAAGTGAGAGGAGGTGCCCAGCGCGCACACAGATTGTGGGACGGCCGCCTTGCCGTCGGCTTCGAGAAAGGATAGGGTGAGGTCGATATCGTGAATGAAGGAGTCGACGAAAAAACCACCAGCTTTGGCCGCGTTGGATACATAGGTATGCATAAAACCCTCGTCGGAGAGCTTCTCACATCCCTGGGACCTAATTACCACTGGTGAGCCGATGGCGCCTTCGCGGATCTTTCGCACCGCATCTTGGTAGTTCTCATCGAAACGTCGAGTGAATCCCACCATGACCCGGCTTTTGGGTACGGTCTTGGCTGTAGCAATGAGGTCTTGGAGCTGCTCGACAGTTTGGGATATCGGTTTTTCACACAGCACGTGGATTCCTGCCTCCAGGGAGGCCTTGGTATGTTTATAGTGAAGTTCGGTGATGGATGCGATCACCACAGCATCGAGAGCAGGAAATTTAATCATCTCTTCAAAGGTTGAGAAAACGGCGATTCCATGAGGAACCAGATTGATTTCGGCCCAGTCTAGGTCTGCCTTGGCCGGTGAACAGGCACAGACCAATTTAGCTCGAGGGACTAATCTTAAGATGTTGAACGCATGTTGCTGTCCCATTCTGCCTATGCCCACGACACCAACATTAAGAAATTGCGGTTGTGACACGGTCGAGTGGCCGTTGGCAGCTGTGGCGCCTGCAATGGAGCCCATTATTGCTGATTTCTTGACTTTTGGGGGTTTGGAGTTTTATTTTTATTACGTCGTCCAGTTTAGTTGCGTCGTCCGGTGTAGCTGTGCCTCTGCACCGATCGACTACCTGGCGATTCCTGATTATATATTAGCTACATCTCCCACTTTACACACTTAAGTGAATACCCGCACAGTTTTGGTCCGGGGCATCATGGGCGATCGTTTCAAAATAGGTAAAGATTCAAATTTCGACTTGATATGCCTTCGGCGAATGTTGCCCCTTCTGCCTGAGATCTTGGTGGCAGGTGTTGATCGCGCCTGGTACACAGAAATTTATGACCTAGCAGCATCAAACCAGGACTTCCTCGCCGACATTGCCCTACTTGGTCCGGCCCTGGAATCCAACATAGTCTGCGAGGCTCGGGTGGAGAATATCGTCAGCCTTCGGCCTGGGCCGTAGGAACGGAGTCGACTGATCCAGCGTCGGTGGTAGTGCCAATTGGTGGAGGTTAGGCTGGGTGTACGAGGTATGTAGCACCTGGTACCTGAGGGCAGCGCTGCGGCCTCAGACCGCGACCCGTCTCATCATGGCTAGCGTCGCCGAACTTCCTATTACGACGGTTCGGGCCCGCAATGGCATCAAGGATCTCAGCCTCTCCACCACGGGCAGTCTTCCGATTCTTGCGGATGGCAAGATCGACAAAATTCAACGACATGCACGAGGAGGACAGGACCACCAAGTGGATAGTCCCGACGAGTCTTTCCTAAGACGTCCGACCCCACCCAGTGAACCCCAGAATCTTCAACCCCATGGGGAAACTCATGGTGACGTGGTTAACGGTGTTCAAAGCCAGCCACGCAGGAAGCGTTCTACGTGCCCTCCGCAATTGCAATACAAGATGTAAAAAGGTGATATTTCGCCCCATGAGTATTTTTTGTCTTTTTCTTCATGATCTGGAGATTCTCGGGCTCGGCCTTTCGTCGTCTCTTTCTTCCCCCAGCTGCACTCAAGCATGAAATTGCAATCATGGCGAAAATACCCAACGATGCCACCCCTACGCCAACTAAACTCGAGCACTCCTCACCCAAAGACAACAGCCTAGATATGGCACAGATCGACGAAGTCGAGCTGCCTACTGAATTGGCAGAGCGTGTTTCCTACGGTGAAACGGGACTTCGTGGTCTCATGAGCTCACCTTACGTCTTCGGCGCAGCTTTCCTCGCCTCCTTGGGTGGCTTTTCCTTCGGCTACGATCAGGGTGTGATTTCGATTATCAACGTCATGCCTCAGTTCCACGAGCAGTTCCCACCTGCCGTCGGTGCTTTTGGCAAGGGCTTCATGACCGGAATGCTGCAGTTCGGTTGCTTCATTGGCTGCCTCTTCTTTCCCTGGCTGGCCGATAAGATATCGCGGAAACGGGCTATAATAGCAGTGGTTATTGTCTTCAACATTGGTGCTATCATGCAGACTTCTGCCAAGAACTATGTAACTTTGGTTCTGGGGCGTACCATTGGTGGTCTCGGCGTCGGAACTCTTGCCATGGTATGTCTACTTCCTCCTTGAGTGTGGTGAAAACTTGCTGACCTTGACTCTACAGGGTGCTCCACTCTATATCTCTGAGATCTCGCCGCCACACTTGCGAGGAACCTTACTGGTGCTTGAGTCCATCTCCATCGTTTCCGGCGTCGTCATCGCTTTCTGGACTACCTATGGAACCCGATACATTGCGGGAGAAGCGTCCTTCCGCCTCCCCCTCGGCCTGCAGATGGTGTCGGCTACTTTCCTCGGCATTGGGATTAACTTCTTCCCTTATTCTCCTCGATGGCTTGCACTCGTGGGTCGGTACCAAGAATGTCTAGCAAGTCTCTCCAAGCTGCGTGGACTACCAGCAGACGATGAAAGAGTGCAGACCGAGTTCAATGGTATCGTTACTGAGGCCGAGTTTATGGTCGCTGTCCAAGAGAAGAGACATCCAGGTGTTAAGAACGCGAAGCTTGAGCTGTTATCATGGCTGGACCTCCTGTCCCGACGATCGTGGCGGCGCACCGTGGTTGCGGTTGGCATATGCTTCTTCCAGCAATTCAGCGGTGTGAACGCATTTATCTACTACGCACCCACCCTGTTCGAGTCCATTGGCCAGTCTTCTGAAATGGCGTTGATTCTCTCGGGTGTCTTTAACATTTTGCAACTCGTGGCGGTGGTGGTATGCTTTTGTATCATTGACAAGGTAGGACGAAGGCCGCTTGCTATTATTGGTGGCTTTGGATGTGCCCTCTGCTATACTATCATCGCGATACTGTCTGGCATTTACGAAAAGGACTGGACTTCGCACACCTCGGCAGGTTGGGCCTGCGTGGTCTTCGCGTTCTTGTTTATACTCGTATTCGGAGTCAGCTACTCCCCACTTGGATGGGCGCTCCCACCCGAAGTGTTCCCCACTGCGACTCGATCAAAGGGTGTGGCCCTCGCCGTGGCTATCAACTGGCTGTCTAACTTTATAGTGGGCATTGCGACACCTCCAATGTTGGACAGCCTCAAATTTGGAACTTACATCTTCTTCGGAAGTTTCTGTGCACTTGCGGGCATCTGGGCAGTGTTTCTTGTCCCTGAGACGATGGGCAAGACACTTGAAGAGTTGGATGTATTATTCCAGGACAACTCTGGCGCGGAAGAGAAGGAGTTGATGCGAGCGACGCTGGCTGCTATATCGCAGCGTCGACCCACAATTTCTCCTGCAGAAGTAACTGTGTGATCCTAAGAGGATCTCGGCCACCATGCAAAATTATAGGGGATGGCCTTCGCAAACTCCGGAGCCCCCTAATTTTGCCGTGATCTCGAATCAAAATTTTATATAGATTAAGTTGTTTAAAAAATATTATCATCAATAACGTGTGTAAGAACCTGAGCTGCACATATTGAACATTGGAATTATCCAATGTATATATCACGTGATATCAGAACAAGAGGCATAAGCGAGTATGAGCAGAGTCCGAGGGGGTTCGGACCCAGGAAGCATCTAAAGGGGACATGACATAGAAAATGGTTTCTTTCTTCTCTTTCTTCTTATCCTTTTTCATTTCCTTCGTACGAGACCTATAGGATTCGGATCAATATAAGGTTATTGTGCTCCCAAAGTAAAAAATAGACATCTTCTCTCGAGGTGAAATCTAGCAAGGTATTATTAAGCCACGAAGCAATGATCGTTTCTTCTTCGGCAGTAGCTAAGTTGACTGCTAACACATCGTCCACGATAAAATCATTTGCAAGCTATATTTTCATGATCAGTATTTACTCAAAATGGTGTCGGTTGGCTAATTTACTTCGACCTTAGATGGGACATAATAGTCCACACCACTGACTTCAACATAGGAGGAGTGTTTGAGAGCATAGACTCGTGGAACCATACATATACTCGGGAACCATGATAACGACTTAACTAACATCTCTGCAAATATCTGAAAATAACCGAAAGTGAAACCAGATTCACAGCCATGATGTGTTGCGATCCCTTGACCGACGGAGAGATTCTATTATAGACTCGTACTGTGGTAGTGGGTGTAAGATTCGGTAGTACTAAGTTAACTTACTGGGAAATATAATAAATATATAAATTCGGGTCCTCCCCTCCCCCCCCCCCTCAGGCAAATGCATGTGTGAAGGCGCACTCCTTTTCTAGTTAGTCGGTTACGAGATGATTTTTGGTAAGACGGATACGAGATCGAGCTGCTCGCCCGTGCATCAATCAAGAGTCGTCGCTTAGACAGGCTTAACTACTCTCAGCTAAGCAGCGCGTCGAGTCCTTGCTGAGTTGGGCGAATTAAGCCATACGGGTCTCCAGATTAAGGCTGGACAGCACAGCCTAGCTGTAGGGCTGTCTCGTACGTATCTAACCCTTTTTGGACCGAAGTCGTGAATCGCGAAGGCATACAGATCCTGAGAGTCAATATCAATGCTGCGAATAGTGGAGAAGAGATAGATACGAGCGGGAGTGCTTCATACTGATAGACCTAGATCAATCTATCAAATCAATCGTGCAAAACATTATAGTTACGAGCCCTTCAATCTTTTTTCTTCTACTCGCTCTACAATTTAACTCGTATTTTTTTTGAATTTATAGGCAAGATGCCAGAATCTTGTTCTCTCCAAAGCATTTACAACTGCACCGTGGAAACATGTCCCCTCAGCTGTGCTCAGGTGAAATATCTACCTACGCTTGCTGGCAATGCCGTCTATGCTGCCGCTTTTGGCCTGCTTCTGATCGCACAGCTCGGGCTCGGCATTAAGTACAAGACTTGGGGACTCATAATCGGCATGATCTGTGGTCTCATTCTTGAGGTTGTTGGATATGCTGGCAGAATCATGCTGCATGACAACCCATTTGACTTTAATAATTTCATTGTGTAAGTTTTCTCTTCCCACTTAACCCTGAATCCCGTCCAAATCCGAAAACAGAGTCTTGACAACCCTCATAGCTATCTCGTCCCCCTAACAATCGCCCCTGCCTTCCTCGCCGGCGCCCTCTACCTCTGCCTCTCCCGCATAATCATCGTCTACAGCCAGCAAGTCTCCCGCTTCAGCCCGCGCACCTACACAATCACCTTCATGACAAGCGACTTCATTTCACTCGTCCTTCAAGGCACCGGCGGCGGGCTCGCAGCCACAGCCAATGATAGCTCAGAGAGCGAGACAGGAAGGGCCATCATGGTCGCTGGTGTTGTGTTTCAAGTCGTCTCGCTGCTCATCTTCATGGGATTCTGGTTGGAATTCGCATTCCGCCTGCGCAGGACGAGTGAGAGCGCCAAGGACGAACACTTCGTCGAGTTGAGGGACACAAAGAGGTTCACTTTGTTCCAGTATGCGCTTGGTGCGGCTGTTGTGCTCATTTTCATCCGTTCGGTATACCGTGTTGCAGAGTTGCAGCAAGGTTTTAGTGGACCCATTGCCAATAACGAGGTGTCTTTTATGATCTTGGAGGGGCCGATGATTTTCCTGGCAGTGCTTGCGATGACGATATTGCACCCTGGTATTACATTTGGTGGCAAGTGGAGCAGCGCAGCTTGGTCGATCAAGCAGTCTAGAAAGGCAGCCGTTGTCACGAGCAGCTCGTGCATGGAAGATACTCACTGGTAACAGACGTATGACCCTTTGTCCAAAGAAGGGTGGGTCAGAGTGCTGGGTGCGATCGTAGCGAGGCTGTAGTGTAGTCACGTAGGTCTTATTGCTATGACAGTTGAAGCCTGCCTCCTTTAAGATATCAGGGGACAGCAGTCTCTTATATACACGAATGAAATGGATCCGACACCCTTGAAGCTATTCAGCTAAAAGTGAAAGTGCGAGTGTAGTATCTCGGATTAGATTTCTTGCGGTGCTATGTGTTAACTCGATCAGCAGTACAGTTAGGAATAGCAGGCGTTTTTGGTCACTGCATTGACGGCGGGAGCCTTGGCTGGAAAACCCCTGGAACAATATCATAGATAGCGTTTTCTACTTCTAGAACAACTAACAATAGATACCCACTGCATCATAGCTTGATATACTCAGTGATTGTCTGCCAGTCTCCCAGTAGGCCCCACGGCTTTGTCCGAAACACAGTTTCAAGCGTGCATGGACAAGCCGGACTGGGAACGATGCTGTAGTCAAACTTCCGAAAGTCAAAAGGCATCTCGCCCAGGTTGTATATCCGTGACTCATCATCGGGTAGGGGGAGACCATACACTCTCGAAGTCTCGTCTGGCAATCCTTGCCCGTTGAGATGCCTTTCTTCCAGCTCGATCACTCGTTTGGCCGTTACGTAGGCGTGATGTGCATTCCAGAGCCCTTCTCGCCGAGGCGCCAATTGCAGCATTTCTAGCGCGCGTCTTCGTATTACGGGATGACGGCATTTCAGCGCGGTGTAATACAGAGGGCCCAGGATTTTCAGTTCGAAAGACAGCAGTTGCGGTGTTGCCATTCCAATGCCTGGCTTGACAGTTTGTTCCGCATAATGCACAAGCTCTTCGAAGTCGGCGTGGTAAGAGTCTGTGGCTGTTTCCCCAGCTGTGGTGCAGACTCGTATCCAGATGTAAATGACTTTGTAATGTACCAAAAGTAGATTGAGTGCTCCCTGTTTCGCCGGGCTGCCGGCAGCCTGCATTCGTTTAAGAAGTTCGTCTAGTTGGTCGCACCATGTGTCTAGCCTTGTTTGAAGTTTAACCTGTTCAACGAGATCATCAACGTCAATTTGGAACACAGCTGCCTTAGGAATGGCTTCGCTAATGAATCGGAGGCAGGTATCTGAGATCTCGACGAGCCGTCGCCTAGAATCATTAAAGTCTTTCTGGGGAGAGTCTTCTTTAACCGTAGGAGCATATATTGGCGGAATTATTCTGCCTGCAAGAGAACAGAGTACATTCAGACGTGAGAACATCGGAACGATATGATCTTCGATGGCTTTAAGATCGTTGCACGAGAGATTGGACCCTAGATCCGCGGCTCTATCGTTGTTGCGACGGAGCGCGGCTAGAATATTGAATCCACTCTGGACGTGAAGCATAGAAGATTCTACATTACCCCGGAGGAACTCAATACACGTGAACAGAAGGCAGCAGACCAAAGGTACCAAGTTCGAGTTGGAGTGCGCTTGAATTCGAGCTGATAGGCTCCTCACTGCTGTGTTCCACTCGTGTTTAGCCTCGGGATTGGCATTGACATAGCCTGCTGGATGCCGTAAAGATGATTCGACGTCTTGATGCATGACGCTGATGGCTGATACAGCATGTCGAATTGATGGTTCGGAGTGTGATAGTTGCAACACAAGCTTGCTCCAGAACTTTGAATCGAATTGTCCGTCCAACTTCGCAGCAAGATTCTGGTGGAAGAAGTCGAGGCCACGGTCATTTGCGAAGAATAACGGCTGACTTTGCGCAGGAGGTAGATATACCGTGATCACGTTTCGAGGTGGCGGTGCTGCACGTGTGGTGTTGTACTCGCATTTTCGACCTCCAACGGCGCAACGTCGACAGATAGGTTTTGCCTCATCGCATTTTACTCGACGAGCTTTGCAAGTGCTGCATCCAGTTCGAACTTTGGACGTACTTTCTCGGGTTCTCTTCGGCACAAGATCCAGGCCAGGGGTCATGATGAATGATGCTACGACAAAAGGCAGGCTTGTTATTCAAAGAACCGCCTGAATAAATAAATCGAAGACATCCGGCGGCAGGAGGAATGCAAGCAGAGGATCATAGAAGCTTGAGGATACTAGGCGATAATAGGCAGCTTGTTTTGTCAACATTTGCCAACTAGTTTGTAAAAAGGGTTCCAAATAAATGCATATAGATGTCAGATTTCCAAATACTATAAGAGTAAATAGGTAAGATTCTATAGCGCTAGACCTAATTCGAAAATACCTCATATCACGTGCGGAATATACAGAAGCTAAGCACAGTAATCGACAATCTTGTACAGGAAGTAAGTTTAATCCCAACATTATTGCAGTAAACTTTGCTCCCGATTTATTTAATTTGTTAGAATAGTTGCCTTTTAATAGAACTTACCAAATAACCGTACTGCTACGTCTCGTGACACAAAAGCAGTCGCCCGGGCACCTATAGAAGATAAACAAAGTACTAGTAGGATGGTAGAAGTATGTAACTAAATCACATCAAAGGTAGGTAAGAAATTAATGATTGAAGTTGAGTACAAAACTCGTACCTACCTAGGAATTTCGTGTCCTTATATATTAAGTATTGGAACTTGTAATATCTTTACAAGTTCCGTACGTTTCTTATGTGAGTCTACGTCAGCTGATCCTCTAAATTAGAATTAAGTTGCCATACTTAGTTAAGAGCTCTTTATATCTATTACTAATAGAGACTGTCTTTATAGCTACATTCAGCGCAGCTACACCACCACCTAACGTTGCAGGAGAGCAAAACAAACTCGACTTCGAGGACAGTCATGAGGTTAAATTTTACATGTTTTAGTTTCGCATCCCATGGTTATACCTTGACATAATTGCCATTATTCCACTCCTGGCGGAGGTTCACAATACATTCAAAATTTTGTTTCACAAACCAATTGGATTCCAGTTCCCACTCCTTTTCCGGGTGCACAAGCTGGAATTCGAATTTCCGGAAGATTTGAGGTATCAGCTTGGAAATCTCCAGTAAACTGATGTTCTTCCCAATACATGTTCGTGCACCAGATCCGAACTAAGTAACGTCATTGGACATTTTGTGGATAACAAGCAGAGTGCACCAGGACAGCTTACCGAAAAGAAAGATTCCTCCATGATGGATACCTTTATTTTGTCCTCGAGCCACCTTTCCGGACGGAAAATGTCTGCGTCGTGGCCGAACACAGCCTGGCTACTGTGAATGACCCATGGATTTATTCCGACGTTGACCTTGTCAAGTTAGTAAAATAGTAAGTATTCCAGAATGCTGCACCGAATTAATGCTTACTCCTTCGGGAAAGAATCTTCCCATCAATTGGGCTCCACCCCTAGGTACAACTCTGAAAAGTGGCTGAGCAGTCGCTGGATGAATTCGGAGAGCTTCTTTAACACAAGCTTGTAAGTATGGCATTGATTGGGCTTCTTTATAAGTAACTGGATCGCTAATCTTTTGTGCGGCTGAGAATTCGTCTATCTCGTCCTTTAACTTTGCAAGTGCCAGTGGGGTTTTAATCAACCAGTAGACTAGAGCGCTGAGAGTCACCCCAGTAGTATCTGACCCGGCCGCAATATTCGCACCTATCGTGGTGAACATAGTTTCGTCATTGATCTTGCCTGCAATTCGCAACTCGAAAAGAGTTGTTAGAAAGTCATTTCCCGTATTTGATGATTGGAGACCGTCTTTCCTAGCATCAATGCTGCCATTAATATATCTGGCGACAGTGTCAAATGGAATGGGGATTCGAAGAATTTTGGCCATAGTAGCAATGTATGGGTGTAGTTCCGGGAAGACTCCTACACGAGACCCATAAGCCACACCTTCGTGAACGGCCTTCAATATGCCGCCTATGTCAGTGCCATGTTTGAGGAAACCGAAAGACTCGCCAACCTATAGACAGTTAGGACTGATCCTGAACTCCAAATGCATAGATGTGTTTGCACCCTTACCGTGATCTCTCCGATAACATCAAAAGCGTAGAATTGCATCCACTTTGGGACCTGTATTGTGTCTTTTTTGCTTGAAAACTCATCCAATTTAGAGCAAAGTTCCTGGTTGCATTTGTCTATGAATTCTTCGTAGCGGACTAATCCAGACATTGAATACAATGAGGCAACTTTCCTTCTCTTGCTAGCATGTCTTGCGTTGTCCCTCTCAGAAAACATGTCCGCATGGTTTGAATCAGGATTGCCAAAGGCATGGTAAAATGGAGATTTGCAATACTTCGAACCAGGACCATAGATAGTCTTGAGAACTGAAGGGTCATTGATGCTATAACTTGAAGGAGATATGCGGACAATTGGTCCTATGAGGTGGTAAGCGGAAGTTCACTCTGCTTCCATATTCTGGTTCACCATATTTTTCATGCAAGGCAATATTCCGCCGTTCAAAGTGTCCGTTATGGATGGCTATCAGCTCCCACAGGCGCGTAAGCCGTGCCAATAGGGGACCTGGCACATCGCGTAAGGGTGAACAGAGGGCGTTAACGAGTATTGATATCAAATATGCAAAGAATATTCCAAGAAGGCCAAGTTGAAGTAGGTAGGGGAGCTTTTCTTCTGCAATAAGTCTAAAAATAGAGTGGATTGGCATCTTTTGTTCGAACCATCCGCTTAGAGAATTAAATGGAAATGAAACCAAAGCGGAGAGCCTGTTATCCATGTTGGCACTGGAACTATGGCTGGAAGATATGAATAAGTGAGATATGAATAAGTGCTAACTTTATTTATGTGGGTGAAATAGACCCAGCGGACACCCCCACAAAAGCGCGCCCTCTTTTTTGCGGCGGAGCCGCTCCGAGGGCCAGTGCTCGGCATTGGTCGTCGAAATGCCTTCGGTGTGACATGTCTATCTCTTCTTCGGTAGAAAGTTGGATCTAAGCGGACACAGAGAGCTAGGTAGTGTCTAATATAGTGAAACTCATTTCCACTTCAATTCTAATTCACCTATCATAAAGCCAAGTTTCTGGCCCACTAAGATTCAGCATTTCCACCACGCATGGGATGACCCACGCAGTAGTCGAGTTCTGGCGATCAATCTGAAGGACAATCTAAAGTGCTCTGCCACTCACATCTTTTGAAAACAGCTATGGAATACCTGTGTAAACCACCCTACATGAGATTAAGTAACGAGAGATTAGGGAAAGAGCTTCATTCTTTGCAAACTAGAGAGATGTAGCTACATGGCGTAGGTATTTCACGTGACATACCCGAAATAAACCTTGACGAGCCCTTGCCAGACTCAACGTCAGACTTTGGACCAAGTTTGGGCATCAAATATGATTTTGAAATATAGGAGTGCTACCGATTTACCGATTTTCACCTAGCGACTATCTTATATTTTAGAAACAGCACTAAATTTTCTTATCAAATACATCCGACGTTTGCCCTCCTACACACTTTATTACTTTTAGCTTAGACCTCTCATACTTACTCGGATTTTCGACTAGAGGGCGGAGAAACTTTGGACGGCGCTCGGATGAAGTGCCGGGCGGCGAGTTATTAGCTAGCTATGAACAGCTTCCTCCTAGTCACAATGAATAGACATCAAGCTCATCCCGGATTGTCGATGAGAGAGCAGAGATTTGGGCGCCCTCTACGAACATCGTTCGGATGAAGTACCGCGCCGCAAGGAACTAGCCAGCTAAGAACAGCCCTCGCATCTAGGAGAAGGAAATCCGGGAGGCTTGATACGACCACATTAAATTGACTCTTCTATCAATAATGGTTATGGCCATGCTGTCAAACAGAAAATCATACGCAAATCACAGGTTTCCGCCAAGGACTTTTTACAATGCTCATCCAATCACTTTGCCCGTGCTTCGCTTGGTTCTGGCTGGTGCTATTGACGAATATCTCAATAGTAACAGCGGAAACTTTTACGAGCCAGTTGAAGGCATATCCAATTCCACTAGGGATCGAACGAGGTACCTCTTTCACCATCAAAGTTCGCACTCTTGAAGGACAATGGGAGAATCTTGAGACGTACCGCACCGATCTCCATCAGATCAACACAACTACTGGTTCAGCGGCCAAGATGTCATCATCTAGGGCATACTTCGATTTCTCTGGCGCTGTTGAGGTTTCCGTTTAATATAGGAGTGCTGAAGCCAAAACTGTGCGTGTTCGGCCAGACTCATATGGCATTGTACCTCATTTGAGCAATAGCACAGTGGTTTTTAAGCTAGCAGAACCTCGTAGCCTTGTGATACAGTTTGACGGTCAGGTCTTCGACTGCCTCCACCTGTTCGCCAATCCAATAGAAATAGACATACCATCCTCTAATAGCACTGATGTGATATATCTTGGACCCGGTCTTCATAATGCAACATCAACAGGAAATCGGATTTTGATTCCCTCCCACAAAACTCTTTACTTTGCCGGTGGCGCCGTTCTCACTGCCGGTGTTGAGTTCACAAATGTTACAAATGCAGCCGTCCGCGGCCGTGGTATCATCTATAAACCAGCCGTCACTGTCACGACGAAATACTCGAAGGATATTACAATTGATGGCATTACCTTGACTAATTCTAATATTCTTGTCGGGATGTCAGATGGTATCAATATTCGAAATATACGCTCATTCAGTGCTACTCAGTGGGGCGACGGAATGGATTTCTATTGTTCGAAGAATGCTTTTGTGGAGGGAGTGTTCATGAGAAACTCGGACGACTGTATTGCTATCTACAGCCACCGTGATGAATGGGTCGGTGATAGCCAGAATTTTGTAATTCAGAATTCTTCGTTGTGGGCTGATGTAGCTCATCCCATTAATATTGGAATACATGGAAACACCCCCAATCCAGAGACATTGTCGAACGTCACCATTCAGAACCTTGATATCCTCGACCACCGAGAGCCGCAACAGGGCGTGGGATTTCAAACGTTATAGTGCGCAATCTCAAATATTGGGGAAGTCAGTCATGCAAATATGGCAATCTTCTCAGGATACAATGAGACGAGGACTATATCAAACGTCACTTTCCAGAATCTGACAATTAATGGTTTGGTGATCTACGATAAAACGGTCAAGCCTGGCTTCTATCTAATAAGTGACTTCATTCCTGCCTTTGCCAACGAGTATGTAAATAACCTTACGTTTATCGCTTAGTTGGTTTTGTTCGTTTCTATAAAGAAAGAGTACCGTGTGGTGGTAGGGAAATTGGAGAATTCACCTAAAAATCATAAAAGACTTCTCAGTCTTCTATTATTCAACTAGACCATACATCTTCAGAGCAAATTCTCTAGCGAAATCAGCGGCAACCAGCTTTCATTATTAATTTTTTTTTTTTTGTGCCTTGCACATTCCGATACTATAGAAACCTCAGTTAATTGGCTACCTCTCACGCCCCTGCAAGCAGCCATACAATTCACTCATTGCAGAACATTGTACAGTTAGGATTATGTATGACCTAACTTGCTCTATGCTTCCTTTTAAAAGAGAATTCGCGATGCAGGTCTTGTATTGCAAAGAGTGTGAGGGGGAGAGGTATTGATACTTCCCTCGCCAAGAATACAGTTATGTCGTTTACAGGCATATTATCTCTGTAAATACATAGTATGGCGTGTCCCATCACGGCCATACCACCTAGCAAAAGGCTAATATTACAACCGAACGCTCGGTTTGTAACGTAATAGGCTATATATATCGTCCCCAAACAACAGTTACATGTGCTTCGATCACGTGATTAACATGAAAATGACCTTCCGACAATGTTACTTGAACATTACAATTTCTTTAGTGTAGCAAATTTCGGTGACGCTATCGTGTTATAAAATTCTTTTAATAGTTACAAATAGGATATAACTATCAAGAGATTTTTTTCCATTTCTATAAGTTTTGCGATTTTAAAATTGCTATCAACTCGATAGTCAATTGCAAAGTAATCGCCTACTTTTCATTAATAGCCTAATTTTTTTTAGCCGACTAATCTAGTAGGCAAATTATTTACACTATTGGGAAAAATAGCCTACTTAATTTTAACATTATTGATTTCCCTGATAACAGGATGTGTAAGAGGTAAGAATCAATTATAAATATGACATCAGAACAGCGATCCTGGTAATTATATAATCTCGTTATCCTCCCGCTGATTTTCACCACTGAAGTCAAATCAAACAAGATATTATCTACATCACATCATCTATCCATTTTATACTCACTGAATAAATATGTCGAAAGAAAGAGTAAAGGAATTTGTTGCTCGCAATGTGTATGTCTATCTACTAACTACCCAAACCCGCATAGGCCTATTTGGATCCTAATACTCCTTTAGGAAGTATGCGCAAACTCACAAGCCATTGCCTCACATGGCCGACATTGGGGATATTGTTCGGAGCCAAGGTTCAATTGTTATCCGTACGCTACCAAATTTGATTTCTCCCCATTAACTTCAAATAATCCCGGAAGTTATTAATGTATGCAATATTTGTATAGTGACTTGCTCGGACCCACGCATTATACCGGAGGAGTTCTTTAATTTTCATCGTCTTGGTAAGATTTCCTCTCTCTGCATTCACCCGGTCCATCACATCTATACATAGGAATAAGGAATTCTTATCATCAAACCAACTGACAAAATTTTCTGGTGACAGAGGCAGCTGTTATACGCAATGCGGGGGGTAGAAGCTTTAAATGCGCTGGTGATCTTCAAATCCTCGATGCCGCTGCGAATATTGGTGCCGTTATCGTGGTGCATCACACAGGTAAGCGATCATAGTAATAAGAGGTAAGATGAGCTAAAGCTAATCGAAACAGACTGCGGCGCATCTCATGTTTCAGACGAAGATCTCTACAATTTAATGGTTAAACGGAACCCAGAAGAAGCTAAAAGAGTAGGTCGTGCTAAGTTTGGTACATTTAAACTGTGAGTGCTTTACTCTGAAATGCACGTTGAAGACGACGTTTTGGCTAAATTCTTACAGTATTGGTCTCGAAGAGAGTATTCGCCAGGACGTAGAGGAGATAAAGAATATGCCATTCCTTAGAGATGACCTCTATGTAGCTGGCTATGCTCTTGATATTGATACTGGGCTTTTAAAACTGATTGCGTCACATCAAGGGACATTGTGAAGTCAGTAGTATAGAACTATGTAGCAAATGGACAGTATCAATATGGACTGGAAGGGCGCAGGGCTGTGGTAGTTATAGATTATCGCTATTCATAATATGATTGAAATTTTTATAATTCTCAAACAAAATATTCTCACTTGACCGAAGTCCAGCCATTGGGATGATAATATTGTTGGATTTCCGGTCATTGGCCGTAGCCCGAAAATACGGCAGCTACCAATCTCTGAATGCTCTATTTCCATGTGCTAAAAAACGTTTTTTTCTTTTCTGTGGTCAATAAATTGTTCTTGTAGTTTCGGGGGCTAGTTAATTATATAGGCTCTGCCAGAATCAACATGGCTAGTTAGCAACAATCCAAATTAGTATGCTGTCTTTTGTATTTACTCACCGAGAAGATTTACTGGATACGGAAAGATGAGAATTTCATTTTGTTAGAGGCAAGTTGATTTCTACAAGTCTACTACGCTCGAACACGAAGGGGATACAACAGATATTCCTCCGAGAAGAAACCAAGGCGAATGATCTCGCACGTGACCCTTCTCGCTCTTCACAGCACCTCCTCTGGCCTGGTGACGCCAAGTTCATCTTAGGCGGGGTAAAGGTAGGTAGGGGTGCAGAAATCCACTAGAGTCCGAAGGGGGGGCACAGTCGAACTTTCATGATTAGTAATGCTTCTCAACACATTCGACGCATCTTGAGGGCATCTAGATACAACCAAGGGCCAAGTTGTCAACAGCTGTGCAAGACCTCAAACAGATGAACAACTTTTAAATAGCGACGACTATGCCAGATTCGCTTTCAGCCAGTGGTCGGTCGTTACAACCGCAAAGTCGAGTGTCGCTGGCCTGTGTCCCATGTCGCACCCACCATCACCGATGCGATGCGGTACTGCCATCGTGTTCTCGATGCCAGAAGGAGGGAAAGTCATGTATTTATACAAGGTCACGACGTGGAAGACCTCGTCGAACCAAGATCTCTACCCCTTCAACGCATAGTTCCCAACCAACACAGCTCTCAGATACCCCACCTCTCCTGTCCACAGGATCATTCAACCAGGATCACAGTCTGACGGGAAATAGCCAGAACGATTCAGAGACACAAGAATTTATCTCCAATGAAAACTTGAATATTACTTCAGAAGACGAGCTGTTATCATTGTACTACTCATTCTTCCATGCCGCGCATCCCTGCGTTCTGCCCTACAGCGTAATGAAACTGTACTTAGTGATTGATAGCAAGGCTCTTCAGCTCCTGTACTCAGTAATGCTGTATATTGGGTCATTATTTGCGCCCAAAGCCGCTTCTGAGCTTTTTCGATCGAAAGTTGAGCAGAACCTTGCCACAATAGGCCTCCCAGACCATGAAAATACGGGCTATGATGTGCAAGCTGTATTGCTATACTCGATTACAGCATACTGGTCAAATGATATAGACAAGGCAAAACAATTGATGGATGAGACAGTTCGATTGGCACTGTTTCTGGGCATGAATCGGGAGGAATTCGCCATTGAAAGTGGAGGGAATGACCAAGTCCTTGAAGAGAGCTGGCGGCGAACCTGGTGGGAGCTCTATGTAACAGACACTCATATTGCAGGAAGCACGTATACTTTTCCGGACAGAACAAGCCACGTAAATATGAATGTTCATTTGCCCTGCGAAGAACAAGACTACGAGGCTGGAGTAAGCTATATTTCGCTTAGTCCTTCCTTGCTAACCTCTCTCATTAACTAATATTTATTTTCCAGAAAATACCCAGGTCAAGAACACTCCAAGAGTATGACATGCGAGAGTTCATAGGTGATGATGGTGAAGAATTTTCATCCTTTGCAGAGTTCGTGGGCTTGACTAGAGCCATGAATCTGGCACTGGCGTCACGCACTATGTCAGACTTCGATCTCGTTACCGCCAATGTTGATGCAGCTGCCACAGCATGGTCTTCACTACTTCCCGAATCGAAAAAGCGAATACAGCGTTCTGATGGATCATTTGACGAGATGCTCTTCAACGCAAATGCTCTCCTCCTTTCGTATGTACTTTTAATATTTCTCCATCATGTTCCATCATTCCTCGATATAAAACTTATTGTCAAGGCAATTAGCCAATATTAATAATTCTACTTCTAGGTATGTCATTGGCTTGCATCGGCGGCTGTCTACATTGGAGTATAATCAAATCGAATCAGTCGCACCATGCCATCCTCCAGCACCCCAAGGATTTCTTCGTGGGTCTGATACTCAAGAAAGTCAACTGCATACTTCCAAGGCCCTTCTTGGTATCAAACGCTTTGATGAGCTTTTGATGTTTCCTACCAATATTCTCAGTCATACTCCATTCATTATTTGTATAATAGCCAACAACACCATGGCGCAATTATCTGCCTGTCGCTATCTCTTTCAGGGACAGCAGCTGCAATTGACTCGAGAGCGCATCAGATTAAATATGGGTACACTAAGGACACTCGGTACATATTGGGCACTGGGGAAAAGGGCTTATCAAGAAGTAGGCATGATTGCCCGGGAGGTTTTATCTCTGGTAGAACAAACCCAAAACAGTGTTATTCCCGAGATGCAATACACTCCACCTATAGCAGCAGTAGAATCGCCGTCTGCTATGCTCCCATCCTTAGACAACTCTTTCGACTTCTGCGATCTTTATGACTTCAATTTAGCTGAAGTTATGTGATTCATACACCGAAACCGGTAATTTGTATGGATTATATTTATTGTTTCTTGTTAGAATCATCTTTGATTGTTGAAAATAGTTACATTTTTTTTTAGCTTATAGTAATTTGAGAACTTAATCCTATGTTCCTGAGCTAAAGAATGGAAAGAAATCAGTTTCAAAATCCCAGAACTCCGTTTAGTAATTCTAAAACTTGAGGATCGAAACTTTCTGAAAAACAAAACGCTGCTTCATTTACCCTTCCTTAACTTCAAAGAATTTTCTCAGAGGGATTCTTAAATAGGTTTTGCCAGTGCATTCGCCACTAAATCCTCCCAATTTGCCGGTCTTGCTCTTCCACCTGGAAACTCCTCAACTAGCCACTTCTCAACTTCCCTTCCCCATTCAATCAAAGTATCTTCACTGCCCCAATCACCCATTCCCATGATGCCCACCGGTACTCTCCCTGTCCCTTTCACTGGATCCACATAGCCTACGGGACAACTGATTGATGGGTTTCCACAGAAGTTTGCCAACCAGACATACGTCATATTTTTGACTGACGTATTTGCGTCTGTGCATCCATACGTAAGGTCGCCCTCCTGTTCGATGGGCCACCCAGGCATAGGAGTTGTTGGAGTTACGATTATGAGACCTGGATGTTGCTTATAGAGGAAGGCGAGATGGCACATTAGCAAATTACGAAGCTGTTGTGCAGCAAGGTAATCAGGTCCCGGTGTCTGTACACCCACTCCAAGAAGCACTTTGTTGGCCGCATTTATACCCGAGAAGATATTCTCTCCGGGACTTGTTTGTGCACGAGCGCGGTTAGTCATCTTAACGAGGATTGTCATGGCGTGTGCCAGTTGGCCTTGAGGTGCATATGGAATCTCGATTGGAACGATTGTGTAGCCAAGTTTTTCGCGGGCAAATTCGATGAACCTATTACAGACGCTGAGGACGGATGGTTCGGCTCTGTCAAACCATTCTTTATAGATCCCTATGACTTTTGGTCTTTCCCCAGTGAATGGTCGTGGTGGGCTAAAGAGTGAACAGACAGGATCCGAGGGATTCGGCGCCGCCATTAGACGGTATGAAATTTCGAGGTCTGCCATACTTGCTGCAAGAGGTCCCATAGTCGTCACTGTGCTGTCCATTCTTTCGAGTCGATTGTGACTAGTTTTTAAACCATATATGCCACAAAACGATGCAGGAATTCGAATGCTTCCACCCCCATCGGTGCCAAGAGCAAAAGGAATTAAACCAGCGGATACAGCATATGCAGGACCACCAGAGGATCCGCCTGTATAATACTGGTCATTGTAAGGATTTCGAGGGGTTCCCCAGTTTGGATTGAGATTGGTCGTATCACAGCCCATTTCGTGCATGTTCAATTTTCCCATGATGATACCCCCGGCTTTGACCCAGTTCTGTACCGGCCATGATGACTCTGTCTCTATAGGGAAAACTGCATCATTCGGTTTTCTTCCAGAAGTTGTTCTGTATCCTTTAACTTTGGTGTCATCTTTGATTGCAGTTGGCACGCCATCAAGGATACTTAACGGAGTCCCGGCTTGGTAGCGGAGAGTCGAGGCCTTTGCAGCCTTGATGACTTCTTCGGCGTGGCAGTATGAGAAGGCAACCGAATGGCGAGGCGTTGGACTAATGTCTCTTTGGATCAAGGGCAAAAGAGACTCAACTACACCTAATGGTGTGAGCTTGCCAGAGAGGTAGAGAGCGTGATAGTCGGCAACCGAATAGTACCGTCCTGGAAGATCCAGTGGCAAAGTTCTGATAGAATCAATTGTGGGTGGTTCTGGCGTTGTGGAGTCACTTGCAAGAGGGACGACCGTGGGCTATAGTAATTATGCGTCAGTCATGATGAAAGGTACAGAAATTAGGAAGTAGAGGTCTAGAGAGCAAGTCTCAGAAGATGTTGGCAAGCAACAGTAGCTGATGTACTGAGTTCAGATTGGCCATTGAATGGTGAGAAGTGGTATATAGCATAGCTCCGCAGCTCAAAATTTATAAATGTCTTATATCACTACAACTTTCCGTGCAGAGATATCAAGAAGCTCTTGTAGCATGTAACAAGGAACTGAGATAGTATAAATGAGATGGTGGGTAATCTTACATCCCATCGCTCCGTGTATTTCCGCAGGTCTTTGATAGGCAGAATAGAATTGAAGCCAGCATTTGCCCACAAGATCCGCTGAAGAAACGGTAACTTAGAGACGCTGTCATTAATTAGCAGATCCTGGGTATAAGGTTAAGAAGCATTGAACAAACATCCATGCAAGGACAACCAATGGCAATCCTCGAAAGACGGGATTTGTGTCATCTTTCTTTCGATAGGGAATGGCAGGAACTTCCACAGCGTCTGGATATGTGAAGAAACGGGGCTCTGCCTCCTTTAGTGCAGCCATAATGTCGTTTCTTAATTGGGGAGATATAATTCCAAGGGAGGGGGGACTAATTCCAAAGGTAAGATTCCTTGCAATAGAATCAATAATGTAGCGTAATCGAGAGCATGCCCGAGCGAAATCAAAATCGAGACAAAGTCACATGATCGAGAAGGAGGGGTAGGGGTTGAGCTGATTACTGGTTGCTGATCATACCGAGTACCCACAATATATTTTAATTCGTTGTTACATAGCAACCAATATCACTTGAACACCTGATCCATAGGGCACATGACCATGCGTACGGATTCAAGCTTGGACGCTCTATGATCTTGCCCATTATAAGCATTGCAAGCTCCCCCAGACAGGAAATTTCAGAAATTTCAGTGTCATTTAAAACCCCCGACGAATGTAGCAAGCCTACCCTGGTAGACATCTCATCAGTTGCTACGATAGAATAACATGAAACTGGGCTGAAAAAAAAAGCGAAAAGAAAGTAAGTAGGTAATCGATAGCAAATGTCACGGTAGGATAGGTAATCACTAATCACAGTTGGTGAACCGTCTTATTACCTGACAAGGACGAGTAACACTTGGAAGTTGAAAATTATTTGGTGGCATACTTGTACAAGCAGTAGGTATACTTGAGGTGACAATTGAGGTGGCTGTGGTCTGGCAAACAAGTTAATCAATGCATTGTACTTAAGATCAATCTAGTTATAGACTATAATAAGCATAACAAAAGAAGCCTATTACCAATGTAAGCATTAAAGCAGGAAGTCGAAAATAGGTACATTTATAACACCTACAGATAGGGTGCTAGGAAAACCTTGTAACTCTGTAATAGAAGAGGGAACAGTCTTATACCAATAAAGGATATACCTTTTTTCCAACTAATGTACACGTGAATGATGTGCACTGTATTGTAAAGTTTACTACTAGGTATTCATTTATTTTAATCATAATTACGAAGGTTAGATGTCGTCCAACTTGAATCGTTGCTAATACTCGGTTAAAGTATCTACTGAGACATTGAGAATACAATAATGTGATAATAGGCATGGGTAGTTCTTATTAACATGACTGCAAAGATATAATTCCTAGGGTTCTCTGTCACTAGCTCATCGAGGTAGATTTAGCGGTCCCAGCATCGATCGTGCTCGCAGATCCATTCTGAACTGTTTCGCTAGCCTCAACAATGTCTGTGGCTGTAGATTCATTCTGAAAGATTTCCTTGACCTCCACTTTCTTCGTATCCGCAGAACCAATCTGTGCGGATTCGTTACTCTCAACTTCATTCATGCCTGCATATCTATTCTGAACTTCTTCGATGGCCTCAACAATATTTGCAACTGTAGAGTCGTTCTGAGAGGTTTCCTTGACTTCCACTTTCTTCGTGTCCGCAAAATCAATCTGTGCGGATTCATTACTCTCAGCTTTATTCATGTCCGCAGATCCATTCTGAACTTTTTCGCTAGCCTCAACAATGTCTGTGGCTGTAGATTCATTCTGAAAGATTTCCTCAAACTCCGCTTTCTTCGTATCCGCAAAACCAATCTGTGCGGATTTGTTACTCTCAACTTCATTCGTGCCCGTAGATCTATTTTGAACGTTTTCGTCATCCCACTTCTGATTTTTCTCAATACCAGTGTTTTCAGGTATCTTCAACCAGCTGAAATCTCTACTTCTTCTTCCCTCCTCTAACTTTTCGAGTCCTGAGCCGGCCGGACTAGGGATTGCGAGGTTGGGATTGTAAGCAGCCTTTGTGCGCTTCTTTACACGTATTATGAATATACCGACAATTATGATCAATGTCAAACCTACAATGCCTCCAATAGCAATACCCAGTATCGCGCCTTGACTTAAGCCGGATGGTGTTTTTGATTCAGATGCGTTCTGTGGTCTGCTAGCCACTACACTACTTAGGGCAGACATAGTAGATGTTGAAGAAGTTTGAGCAGCTGGTGAGACTTGTGACATTGTTAAAGCGGGAGCTGTAATGGTTGTGCTAGGCGGTGGTACTTCCGATGAAGAAGATACTGCAGTAGGTAAAGGAGCTAGTGCGAGCGAAGAAGTTACAGCAGGTTGAAGAAATACTGCTGACGAAGATTCTGCAGTAGGTAGAGGAGCTAGTGCGAGCGAAGAAGTTACAGCAGGTTGAAGAAAGACTGCTGACGAAGATTCTTCAGTAGGTGGAGGAGCTGGTGCAGACGAAGAAGTTACAGCAGATGGAAGAGGTGCTGCGAATGAAGATGTTGAAAGCGTAGGAGGTTCAGTAGTTTGCGAGGGAAGAGCTTCAGGGGGCGGGTTGAAAGACGTAGGAGTCGAGAATACAGTTGTTGAGGCAGCTTTTGTAACTTTTGTTGTTGAAGACGAAGTCGAAGTAATAGTATTAATCCCCAATGGTATAGATATAGAAATCGACAAAGGTAATGATACCGATACGCTTCCTATATTAAGGGCCATTGTTGTAGTTGTTATGAAAGACCTTTTTAATGAAAATATTTAAGTTCTTTCGTTTTCCTGATTAAATATAAAGTCAGACAAATAAATGAAAGTTAATAATAGGAAACATTCTCACCTCAAAAAACAAAGTTTTTGGATATATTTTGAGTATTCACCGGCTGCAGTATCTTCGTTTATGAATTTGCAGTCGTATTACTAGGCTAGTATAGGGACCCGATAGATGCAATTATAAGATTTTATATAGGCATTATATTAGAGCTCATAATTCATGAAGAAGAAAGAAGTTTGAAACATAGACCGGTTTAGAATTTGGCTTTTACATCTTTTGAAGGGTTGAACATAGAATGAAATGCCTTCGACTTATAGAAACATTTCAATTCTGACAACGATAGAGGCTAACCAAATTTGTCGGCACCACCTGAATTAGGGATTTGTTTCAAGATCTTTTTCCTCTACTTTAGTTCAACAATTGTCCCCCAAACAGGGATAGGCGGACAGACCAGACATATCGCGTATTAGGAAATGAAAATTGATCAAAGCGTCATGTCATTTGGCCATCATGATTTCATCAACTCGCATGTTTCACGAAAGTGCTCTTTGCGATGATGAATAATGATCCGCCTTCGCACCTTTCTAGAAATCTTCAAAGTCTATGGGACGAACAGTGATTAAGAGCTCGGAGATTTTGTTTATTGTAATCAACAGAAAATTACAGCTTTATGTGTATGAATAATATCGTGATAATACGGTATTCAATTATTGAGGCATTTACGATACCTTCCTCAAACTTCCTCGCAACGGTTGCTGTAAGTTCTTTGTCGAGGAGGGCTTTACCAACGACCGTGAATTTTCGTTTCTCGTTTCTCGTTTCCCCCTACAAGCCCACGGCTTGCGTCAGAGGATCCTCCATGGCGCCTTGACCCCTCGCTTCTCGTCGCCTCGGTTGTCTTCCCACAGAGCAGTTCATAAGGATAGTTGATAAGGCATTATGGACGCTATGATAAGCCAGCCATACGGCAATCACCAATGCCTAGTTCCGTACTTATTCCGCGTCCGAGCATATTTCATGAACCACTGTCATGAACCACTGTCATGATCGAATCTAGCTAGACTGACAGATTGGCAGTATGGTTCCGAACACCTCTTTAGACTGACAGATTGACAGTATTGTTTCAAACATGTCTTACCGGCCCATCCCGTGATTGGTCGTGTTGGGAAACTAGGATTAGTAGAATTCCATAAGTCGAGGTTTGATTCAAATCAATGAAAGTGCTTTAATGATTCTAAATAGCTAGAATACTTTACAGGTCTAGTCCTTAATACCAATAAATACTTTTTAACGCATCGCTTCTTCTCTTGTATTTTGTAATGGACTGTCCAAGTATATATTCTTTCTTAGATTATTAGGGATAGGTAAGGCGGTTAAGATCTTAGAGATATGTCCCTAGCTGGGCCTTGAGAGAAGCACATATTTGTAGCTAGCTGTAAATGATATTTGGAAACGGTATAGGAAATTCAGACTGGTCCAAATTAAATTATGTTATTACTATTGAATAACTAATTTCATCAAGTAGAGATAACTCATATGTTTTTGCCTAATATCTATTCTTTCCTTTCTAAGTTGAGCCGCAGCGCCTTTGGTTGTACAGCCGTAGCTTTTCCGGTCGTGGCATCAATCTCAAAGACAAATTGTTCGATACCAACATTGCCATAGGTGATTCCATCGGCACTACCCCATGTTAAACAGTTGAGGTCAAATGGCCCAGGATAAATTTGCGCCGGCAGTGTCTGGTATATGCCGGTGAAGCCACTTTGGTTTCCAGTATAAAGCTGGTTCGGCTGTAGACGAAAGTCTACGTATTGGCCGGTGTTGCTCTGACCGAGAACTTCTAGGATGTCAGTACTGTTACTCACCCATTGAGTTACTCGTAGGCCCGGTTGGTCGTCCACTGTGATAGTCAACGAAGAGTTGATGTTGCTGGCGGCGTATTGGCCAGCGAAGATGGCTTCTGTTTGATCTCTAGCCACTTCCTCGAGTGCTGGCAATACTGCCGAGACGACCATTTCGGTGATGAAATAGACGAGGGGTGTAGTAACCGTCGTACCAGATATCGAAGCTGTCAAGATACTAAATCCAAAGTCGTAGTCCGGTACGAGTACAAACATGGTGGCATAGTACCCTATACCACCATCCTTTGCGTAACAATCGACTGTCCGACCACCAACTTGTACTCTATATATCTCCCACGGAGCACCAATACCTATGGTTTGAGCGGATGTAAATGCTGCTGGCTTCATCCATCGGCGTGTCTGTGCTTTCGATAGAAGTGTGCCGTTGAGGATTGCTTTTCCAATTGTGGCCATATCATTCGTGCTAGAGAAATATCCACCCGCACTGTATGGTTAGCGACCTGTAGATGATAATAAAGAGAATGACGGAGGGTATACTTACGCGCTGTACGGTCCCACATCATTGTCCCAGTTAGAACTGGTAGTATTCCCTGGGATGACACCATTTTGGTCGGTGGTTGGAACATTAAAACTCGTATCGAGAAGACCGAGAGCTTCAACAATGCTTTCGTTGAATAGATTCTCAAGATCAGAGTTCGTGATATTTTCTAGCGCACGCCCAATCACCGCGAATGCATTGTTGCTGTATACAGGAGTATAACTTGACTCAAAAATAGCCGGTTCCATCATCAAACCAGCTAGATATTCTGTCATCCTGTCAGTATGGGCTCATTTTATGAACATAGGTGCACTTACCTTCGGGGCTGCAAGCTTTGAAAGCGCCATCAGGTAGTTGATAATTGCACGAGGGGATCTCATTCTCTGGAAGCGGTGGAAAGCCTGGTAGTTGTGCCCATGGGTATGACTGATCAGAAACCCCGTCTATGATAGTTAGCGTATATTCCATAATCAAGGATATTTGAAGCTCCATTGTATCATTTCAAACTTTGGAGTCTCGTGTTTAGTCCAACTTACAATCCCTGCCAATTCCGCTTAAATGACTGGCAAGCTGTCCAATGGTGATTTCGTTCCAATCTGGTGTTATCCCATTGGATGATTCAGAAGTAGAGGCAGCGGCAGTAGCAAGTTCTGGTATATACTTTGTGATAGGATCGTTGAAGCGTTGATCTCCCTCGCGGATAAGGAATAAATAGACCGTCAAAAGCTTTGATATGCTACCAATTCGATAGATAGAATCAGCATCGGCTTCTTGTACTCCAACCTCGCTATGGTGCACGGAGGGATCTGTGTAATGACGCTGGTAGATGAGACCTTCTTCCGAAGCACTAAACATCCCAATGGATATGGTGGTCGAATTATAGGGATACGGGCCGAGGCCGTTGGACGATATGCCCGTCTCCAAAGCCATGGTCAGATTAGCATCGAATAATTTGGTGGCTGCTTGAAACTGTGCATTTACGCTCAGGGCAGATGGTTTGGGGAAAGCTGCTCCTAATAGTGGACACACTTTTGTGCTGGTCTCTCCAGCGGAAGAGGTGTCAACAAGGACGCAGCAAGCAAGAGCATAGAAAATCGAACGCATAATGAAATAAATAGCGGTAGATTTGATCTTAGAGAATTCGATGTCGATGAAGACTCTCACTGACAGCTCTTTGCGAGCATACGACGAAATATATATACGACCGCAACACGTTGGTTTCCGGCACTGGTGGCCCTTCCTTCCACCAGCCCACCATCGTGTCGTCCGCAGCAGTCAAACCATCCAGAGATACGAGCTGAACATCCATTCTGCACTTCAAGTCTGACGGTAGCGGACCATTACAGCTGTGATCGGCCGACTACATTTGCATCGCCAGCAGTATGTTCGCCGGTTGATGTCAATGGAAGTATCGTGTTGCGGCGTCAGGTTCTGGGGGCCGATCCCCTCGTATGATCCGGGGTTCCCATTGGTAGAAGAGCGTCAGACGTTGCTTTTCCGTGCCTTGACGGGCGTAACCGAGCGGCATTACCACATCAGCTGACCGGACAGGGAGCCGGCAGGATTGTGTCGAGCTCTGTCTGCGGCGATGGCTCGCGAAAGTCAGGATACTCATTGGATTGGACCTCACCTCATCCAGTTCCCGTCCCCATTGTAGAGCTGGGGCAATCCCAATGGCCAAGAATGCAGCAAGAAGTTCCGGTACCGGGAACCGGCCTAGGGCAAGTTCAGCCCTACCGCATGGCCGATAGAAACGAATCCACCTTGCTGACACCTTTATAAGGGGCCTTCCATTTGCACACCGATACAGTCGTCGCTCTTTTCCGAGCAAACCCCCCACAAACCCTCCATAACTATATCCTATCTCCACTTGTTCTCGTGCCGACCCATCCCTTAGATGATGAAGCACACCAGAGCGAGCAACCCTAGGAGCCGGACCGGATGTCGGACCTGCAAGTAAGAAGCCATTTACAGGTGACGAAATGAACTCTTACTGGACTAACTCCACCCAGGAGCAGGAGAGTCAAATGCGACGAAACTAAGCCCTATTGCACTCGGTGCCTGTCTAGCAAAAGAATATGCGAAGGCTACGGTATTGTGATAGACGCACCGAATCGCCCGACCTATGAGAACATACCATTTAAAACTTTGCCGAATATCCAGCCAAAGCCTATGAGAAGCTTCAAGAGTATTCCTTTCCTCAGCCACTCAGAGTCCGTTACTTTTGAGGTCTTCCGGTCCCAAACCGTCCTTGGGCTGGCGGGCTTCCGCTCATCCGGCTTTTGGCAAAATGTCGTTCTTCCCGCATGTTACTCGGAGCCTGCTATTCTCCACGCTTGCATGGCTCTGGCCAATGCAAGTCGATGGTCTCAAGCTCGCCACAGCAACTCGAGACTCGCTGCGAGGGATAACCTGAAACTCGACACGGTCAATGATTACAACAAAGCTATTCAACACCTCAAGGCACATGTTGCTGGGCATGATAATCCTTCATCTCTAAATGTCATTCTCATTGCTTGTGTGCTCTTTATTGCCCTTGAGCTGTCTACGGGTAGGTTTGAAGAGGCTGCGATGCATTTGAATGAAGGCAGAAAGCTACTTCTTGCATCTGCCCCCGTTATTGGCTCATTGACAGGAAATCCTCGAGTCAAGAGCAAAACTCTGATTTTGGCATCAAGACCTCAATCAATAGAAGACGAGCTTGTCGGTGTATTTACTGACCTCGACCTCCAGTCCATGTATTTTGGTTCCGGGAGACCACAATTCATGCTTAGTACTCAATATTCCACAGAGGGTATCCGTCCTGATCCGCTCATTTCCGTGGCCCTTCCGACAGAGTTCTCTTCTAGTCAAGAGGCGAACCAATATCTCGTGATCCTTACAAACACATGCTTGCAGTTCGTAGGCCAGAAACTGGATCCTGACTGTCACACACTCCAAAACAAACTTTCCAACTTACATCGTCAGTATCTCTATACCAGCCTCAAAATTTGGAGGAAGTCATACGAACGATTCTGTTTGAAGACCCACTCCGTAGAGAAGGCTGACTGGGCATGGAAACAACTGTCAGCGTTGATGCTCATTCAATATACCTGGCTTAGTGTGATCGTGCCCACTTCATATCTCGAAGTGGAAGAGACCGATTATGACTCCTATATCCAAGAATTCACCACAATTACAGAACTGTCATCCAGTGTCCTTCCAAAGGAAGGGATGCCTCCACGACGCTTCTCGTTGGAATTCGGGTTGATTCCTCCACTCTCTTGGGTGGTTCTAAAGTGTCGCCACCCGCACGTTCGAAGTGAAGCTCTTCGCCTTATAGGACGAACTGGCAACGAGGGGCTATGGGAGCCGAAGCTGATTTGTCAGCTTGGACGTGAATGTATCAAGTTAGAGGAAGGAGGAGGTGAAGAATCAAACTCGCCCAGCATACTCTACAGAGCGCAATCGGGCCGGGAAGGGGACTGGAGGCATTTAATACCATTTCAACGTCGGATTCGTGAGGCTACAGTGTTTTTTGAGACCAGTGAATACACTATGCTCCGAATGATATTCCAGCGAAAGGTATGGGATAGTGACGGAAATTGCATGGGCATGGAAGAGATTGAGCGCAGACAGCCATATGAAGCTCTACAAACTCCGAGTCAGACCTGAAACCTATTATAGAATAAACCTCTCCATGCCTGTATTGACGTGTTCTACTCTTTGTGGAGGCTTATATGAAGAGCTTCCAAAATACAAAGGGCATACAAATGCCATTGGAAAGTGGAATATGGATACCCGAAGTACGATGACTACACAACTTCAAGTGTAAGCAGAAATAGGGTTGATCAGTTTGAATGATATGATATTCGAACTGGAAATGCACTTTCAGATAATCTATTGGCCAGCATCAGAGACCGTATTTAGCAGGGCCTCAGTAATTGGTTTGAAATGCCATCAGTCACGTGGAAGTCATTCATTATTAAAACTCTCCCTCAAACGCATTTTCCTAGAGGTGAATATTCAGACTTGTACACCTTAGTCTCATAGGATTGAACTAGGTAGTCTTAATTAAGAGCTAGAAGATCCAAAGTTGCCGTAACAAAAAATATCTAAGAAGTCTCGCTCCCGTGATGCAGATGCCCTACAATGTTTCTAAAACTTATTCTAAGATCAAATGTAATACAAAGTGGACAAGATGATTGGAATTGGCATTCATTTCTTCTTGAGCTCGTTGTAAACCCTAGTCTGAAACTTAATCCAAAGTTGGACTGCTTCGGTATCCATATAAGGAAGCATATTCAGGAAGACCAGTCCTGCAACACCTGCCTTCCTATCAACCCACCAGAACGTGCTACGGATAAAGTTAGTATTAGAATCTACCACCCAAAGGACGACGGGGCAGAGGAAATAGTGAACGCACTTCGTCAATCCACCTCCTTCCGCTGCCCCATTCTTGCAACCAGTAGGCAAGTCTTCATCAGCGAGGATGAATCCGAGTCCATGATTGACGAAAGACTCTGGGAACATGATGTTTCCTGATATTGTAATTCCAATTGAATCTAAGGCATTCTCTTTGAGCCACTGTGCACTTGGAAGCTGTGGTTTAAACATCTCATCTATGGTTTCCTTCTTCAAGAGAGGGCTAGCATCTGAAATGAAGGTTTGTAAAAAGTGGACATAGTCTTCTGCTGTAGAAAAGAGCCCATAGCCACCAGATTCCATCTCTACGTCTTCTGAATCTTTTAACCAGATATTGAATGGTTCTAGCTTCAAAGTGCCATCTTTGTCTCTTACCGTGATTGACGCGAGTCGCTCATGGATCTCGGGGTTTCTTACTGGTCGAAATGTAGTTGATGTCATGTGTAATGGATCAAAGATATTTTTTTGGAAATACTCCCCTAAATTGCAGTTGTTTAAACGTGCAACAAGAATCCCAGCCTTGGGAGGGTGGTTGTCAGTCTGGTCTTGAAGTTTATGGGGCTTGTTGATACTCACCCAGTCAATTCCAAACCCGTAGATCCATTTTTTTCCAGGATCGAATCTCAAAGGATGAGTCATCAACGCTGGACTTGTTGGATTGCGTTGAGGCCAACCTTTCCAGTCGTTGTATTTGCGGTAAATTCTACGACCGGATCAATGGAAATACTCTTAAAGGATTGATCCGAGTTCAGTCTAACTCAATGGCTTACGGATCAAATATACTAGCACTAACACCGCTTGTATGTGTCAAGAGCTGACGAAGAGTCACTGGAGTTTCCGCCTCCCTTAGAACTGGCTCTTCCTTGCCGTTTGCATCTTGCCGCCAACTTTCCACAACACTTGATTGCTCGAATTCCAACAAGTGCTTGCCTATTGGGTCATCAAGGCCGATCAAACCCCGTTCTACACATTGCATTGCAGCTACGGCTGTGACGAGTTTCGTCGTCGAGGCTAGGAAGAACACCGTATCTTTAGACATTGGCGGGGCATTTCTAAGCACAGCACGATGTCCCAGGATATCTGGAGGTAACACGGAAGTCCCCGAACCATCTATCGCCCAGCAAATAGCACCAGGAATCCCATTCCCTATGGAGCCTCCTAGTGCATCACCGTGAACCAGGAAGTCCTGAGACATCGTGTTCTTGAATGTATCTGCCATGGTGGAATGATCGACTCAGGTGGATATATTGATATGGAAGCTATTTCATAGATCAATGTCGATGTAGATGGGAACGTAGACGTCAAAGATCGCTCAGGATGATAAGATACATTTTTATGAACTGCGATTTCCTCCAGGAAGCCGATAGTATTCCCGACTCAACACGGCTGTAAAGTGGGGGGGGGGTTGATTAGGTATACAGATGACGTAAGTGCAGTTATAGTAGGAACTTCTCCCTCACAACTGAGTTGAGGTGGTGTATCTACATATAGGTCCCCATCTAAGCGTATAATATTTTTGTTCCATCAATCAATAAGAAACTAGCTGGACTGTAGCATCGCACTGGCGTCAGCGTACTGCAAGCTACAGTACTCCGCTATCGTGTACACAACCGCCTTTCTAGCCCCGCACTTGCAGTATCCGCAGTCCACAGCTCTCAATTAAAGGAGCGTTCACCACCATCAAACGCTTGAGCTCAGCGGACAGGAGATACTTACTATCACCTAGCGAGTCAGGATGGCATCGAAGGAACCTCAATCGGGAACACCAGCTGCGGCTGCCAGCAGCAGTGTCGATGCTCAACCAGAGTCCCCGAAGAACCTAGAACATACCCTGAGCTTACCTACACATCCATCGGAGCCTACAGTTGACCAAGTGCCAGCCATTGATGTAGATGAAGAGGTTCTGATCCCTGTGACATTTGAAGAGAAGGAAGAGGCAATAGCTAACCTGTAAGGATGCAGTGGCAAGATGCCGACTCCGCTCTTGGAGATGACATGTAAGCTTTCATACTTTGCAATAGAGTATTGATCGTTGTAAATTTGAGATGGAGACTTTAATGAGATTTGATTCTATAGATCGACTTATTCGACCTCACTTACAAGTTCTTTGTGGAGCCACTCTTATGAGTATGGCCGAAGGTATGTCTCCCGGAGCAAGGCTATGCCTGTAAATGAGAACTATTTTCCAACATAATGAGTGTAGATATCATGCGTAAGCGTGTCTAGTTTCTATAGTCTACTTTCTATAACCTATTCGGCTATCCCCGTTTGAAGATAATCGGCAACTTGGATTCTTATAAAATATAGGTACAATGACTCAGGTAACTACGCTGATTTATTGGTGCATGTATACAAACTAATTCTTCTCAGAGTATATCCGACCAAATGATGAGGTGCGATTTAGGAAATTATATATGCAAGTCCAGTACTAAACTCAATGGCAGACTGAAGTAGATCGACTCGATATGATGCATCACATATTCAAACTAATGCAAGGCCAAAAACTATTTGAAGCCCCAATTCCGAATAATATCCAGAGAGTTCTTGATCTCGGGTGTGTAAGTAAACTAACCCTGATGCAATAAAGTTACCTATGCCAAGCTAAGTTTTCCAAGGGCACGGGACTCTGGGCTATGGAGTTCGGTAAGCGATTCTCTTCGAATTTCACCACTCTGAGCCGAGCTCTAACCTCTTACTTCTTGAAGCCGATGATCACCCATCTGCAGAGGTACTAGGTGTTGATCTCTCGCCTATTCAGCCTAATTTTGTCCCTCCAAATGTGAAGTTTGAGATAGACGATATAGAGAAGGATTTCCCTCACTCTAAACCTTTCGACTACATCCACTGCCGGTATATGTCTTATGCTATTAAAGACTGGCCCCGTCTTGTCCAGCAAATCTACGAGTAGGTTTAGAGCTTTGTTCTATCTGTATCTTCTTAGTCATGTGTCATGTTCTAATCAACACTGTAAGATATACTGCTCTAGATGGTTATGCCGAATTCACCGATTACGATTTAACGTATAGAAGCGATGATGGCACTTTGGATAACACTACGCTCAAGGCCTGGGGCGACGATCTACCTCGGGCGGGCCGGATGATGGGTCGCGAGCCCTGTCCTGGTCTCTATCTGGAGAAGTGGGTTCGTGAAGCAGGCTTCACAAACATCGGGCACAAAGTGTACAAGATTCCCCTAGGACCCTGGCCTGCAGATAAACACCTGAAGCTATTGGGGGCGTATAATTACTTGATGTTGATGCAGGGAGTTGAAGCATTTTCTTTCCGGCTATTTATCAACGTCCTGAAGTGGACGTATGAGGAAGTACAGGTTTTGCTCACGCAGGTGCGGAAGGATTTGAAGGACAGAAAAATTCATGCGTATACTGAAATGCATGTTGTCTATGGACAGAAATCTGTGTCTACATGATGGAAGATTCTAAGATTTACAGTGGCGGGGTAAAATAGGCAGCTACGGGAGTAAATAGCTATTAAGTTGACGAAAATACTACTTCATTAACTCAGAAAACTAATCATGATGGGAGAGAATTAACAAAATGAATTAATCTTGATTGTTGTTATACCTCTTATTTCAACTGTAAAGACAGGTCAAAATGGTGAGGTAAAAATTTAGATGATTGAGGGAAGTTATATAAACATCCCTATTGGGTATCGATTCAACCTCCGTTGTAATACAATCATGGTGTTTGCATCCGAGCGCAAACACGGGAACATGCAGGTGGTGTAAAGATGTTCCAACATTGATACTAAAATTTGAAATAGAACTGAATCTTCAAGATCCTTTACGTGCTCGGGTTTAAATAAAAACAGGAAATTAGAATCGATGTCTCTCTGAGTAGTAGTACGTAGCCTAGATAAAGTGCAGGAGAGAGTGAAAAGCAACCAATGCCGAAAGAAGATAAAGTCCGGGTTACATGTTGTTACAATCTTGCAGTATTATCCTAGAGAGAGTTCTGAAGTCTTCAGAATCGATACTATCTATTGGGTCAAGGCAGAAAGTGTCAACAAAAAGCTGTAATTAAAGAATCACTTAATCGTCGCTTGTTTAAAGTTTACTTCGCCTCCCTACGACTAGGGTACTGAGGAATTATGATTGGACTTCATTTATAAACATGGTCTCTAGTCTCCACCTGAATACTATCTAGTACATCTTCATTTGTTACTTATTCGGATTATAATTTCAACCACACCTTTAACACTGTTAAACTATCTTAAAGAAATGAGAAGCTAGGAGACAAACTCTCTAAGTAATGATGTAATATAGAGTAGAGCTAAAAGAACAAGGCGACGAACCTATCACTACCATATTTTTAAATAACTGTTACTACACGTCCTCTTTATCACTAATCCTAACTATAGTCCCAAAATGGACTTCTGATAGTGTTAAACTAATAAACAGTTTTAGAGGAATCTAGCATAGGGAGGTGAATGAGACATCCAAGAATCACACTTTTCCGTGGATTCAAAAAGAACTTTTATGTGTTGGGTCTTCGGGTTATAAAAATTGTGATGTTGCATGTGTTTTTCTTGATAGGAAAATGTCATCTTTCTGTTTAGACAGGTAGGTGCATGCACCAGCGGGTTTCTTAGCTCTTCCTGGATGATCCCATCGATTTTAGAAGTGATATATAATCAGCTGCTCTCCAGAATTCCTGTCGTCTCCATTCTGGTCTGGAAAGCCTCAAGCACGGTGGCCTCTAAATCCGTTGAGGTAAACTTCAATTCCACATTCCCAACCCTCTTCGCCCTCACCTCCTCCTCACTTGCCCAAAAAAACATCTGATGCTCCTCCGCACGTAGCTTCACACCGAGCCTCCCCTCAGTGCTCTTCACCTCTACTAAAAAGTTGAACTTACAGATCTGCATCTGAGATCTAGTAGCAAAGAAATGCGGCTCTCCAACCAGCGGGCCAATGCTAACGGCGGTGAGTGCCGCCTCTTCCCACAACTCCCGTGCTACGGCGTGCAGGATAGTTTCATCATCGTCGTCCACACCACCACCAGGGACTTCCCACAGGCCGGGCATGCTGTCACTTACAGAGCGTTGAATGAGAAGGATGCGTGGGGTGGTGGAATTGGAGGTGTCGAAGACGAGCGCCCCGGTCGCAATGTACGTGGATTTTGCGCTGAGATGGTTGGATCGGTAGGCTTCAGGGGAGACCATGAAGGGCGAGGTGGAGGGTTGGCTTTTGAAGTTGAATGACGGCGGGTGCAAAGTCTCTGTCATTTTGAGTGCAGGAGGACGAAGACTGTCTCTTGGTGTGTTTTGGGGATGCTGCGGGAATAGGATGCCTTGAGCGTCAAAGGCTGTGCACGATATTGGATGTCCAACAATTTGTGCCACTTTGTAGAGCGTATATTGGAATTATAACTGTAGCATTGATTTACGGAGATTCAGCGGAAGTAGACGAGATATATGAAATCTTGCGGTGGGATAGAAGTAGGGATGATTTACTGTCACTTAGCAACTAACATTAATTGATCACCTGATGCACAGAGCACATGACTTCGCTCTTTTGATTGAAGCTCGGACTTTCTCTGAGCTTGCTGCATTGTAGAAATCCAATCATCCATATGACACAGCCTGGTTTAGATCCATCTAAGCACTTACTCTGAAAATTACCTTATATACTTAACATATAATAACAACTATTGTGAAATATTTTTATAGGTCACCTGCTTAACTAATTCGGAGTTAAGTGAGAAGTTAATTTACAACCATTGTTATTTTCTAATTTAGACATATTTTACTATTTATACAGGAGAATATCTATACTACAGCAGTTTTCTTTTGTTCCGAATTACCAGGTTTATCTGCTTGTCTAGTCTGTCATTCACAAAGTCCACGTTTCCCACCCATACCATAGAAAACCTTGAACATATCCGCCAAAGCCTGTCCCCCATTCTCAGACAGCAACATATCCTTATTCCTAGCTGTCTCCTTCGCCTTCTCTTCTGCCCTCGCCAGCATCACCGTCTCATACTTACGCAGCCGTGGTTCAAGCGCTGCCTGCCACGCAATTGCGTCCTCGACAGGGGGCATTCCTCCCAGAGCACGCGCCAAGTCCAACGAGTCCCACAGCGCCAAGTTAACGCCTTCGCCTGCCCACGGCGTCATTAGGTGAGCGGCATCGCCGATTAGCGTTGCGCTCGTGCGGTGCTCCCAGCGGTTGCCGATCGGGAGCATGTAAAGAGGGAAAATATCCGCAGGTCTGTCGGTGTTGTCTTTGGTGTCTTCGTCACATGCTGTAGCGAGCAGCTCCTGTAGAGGAGGCGCCCACTTACTAAAGAGCTTGTCGTCGCCTAGCAAAACCGTCTTGACCTCTGCCGCGGTCTTGCCCTCCAACCCAGCTGCCTTAGCCCAGTGCTCGTGCGGTGTAGTGACTGCTGCATACACCCGGATCGAGTCCTGCGGGCCACGTTGGGACATGATGCCCTTCCCGTCACCCAGAGCGCTGAGTGAGCCGGAGCCGCTCAGCGCAACCAGATGTGGAAATTTGGTTGAAGCATTTCTCACTGTTGCAGTCACGAACTGTGCGCCGCTGTAAAAGGGCTTGACATCTGTGAGTAGCTTGCGTACCTGGGACCACGCACCGTCGGCGCCGACGACAAAGTCGTATTTTACAGCACTGCTGCCAAGGGCGTCTAGGTCGAGCGTGATCTCGGTTGCTCCTGTTGTCACATTGCGGGCATCCCATATGGCCGTGATCTTATGGTTCCACTTGATCAAGTCCGCCGGGACTTTTTCAACAAGCAAATTGGTTAATGCGTTGCGTGAAATTTCGGGTCGGGACGAGAGTTCTCCCTCATCAGTATGCAGCACAGTGCCGTGGGGGCTGAGGACGCGGCAGGCCTCAGAACAGTCCCCGACCGCCGCCTGGAAGTCATCCCACAGGCCACACTCGCGCATCACCTTCAATCCCGACTCCTCGTGCAAATCCAACATTCCGGAGGGTTTGGCTAGCTCCTGGGGCGTTGGTTTACTACGTAATTCATAAATCGTGGGACGGATGCCGTGTTGCTCAAGTAGTAGAGCGAGAGCCAAGCCTGAGGGTCCGCCGCCTACAATGGCAATTCGAGGTGAAAATGGCATTTTTGGTGTGTATATATGCATCTAGGTACACATGTATTCAAGGAAAAGTTTGCGTGTGAGAGATTAAATTGTTGCCATCGTCCGATTTATTTATATTCTCTGGTAGAATAGAATGAAGCCAATTATGAGTGTCAATAAGTCTTCGGGGATCCGGGTTTTCGGGGCATTCTTGCGCCCTTTAAAGACTAGTGTCGGGGTTTTTTAGAACCCGAGTAGGACCCGTGGACATGCAGCAACCGAGCAGAGAACATCTGTCTGCGGAGATATATAGGAGAGCAGCGACTTGCATTCTAGTGGGAAGACCGCTTGTAAGTTCCGAGTCAGCTTGGTAGTATCGAGTTCTAAGCCATTAGGGTCAAGGAAGAGCTTGTTTGGTAGTATGTTATCACATTACAACCACCTACATATCCAGTATTAGTATTGAATCGAACATAAAGATTGCGAAGAAAGGCTCTCCCACCCTGCATGATCACGAGAATGAAGAGTCTTCGACTGTTTCGGACTGGCAATTTGTCCCAGAAAGGGTCTTTCCAGGTGTACCCGCTTTTGGTGGTCGACACAGTTTGGGACTTGCGCCTGGCTTCCTGGATAGCTTCATCCCAGTCCCCTCACAATATCCCGGTCGTCATCGGTGGGCATGTAAATTAGAATACTACTGAATCCAGTTGCCTTGAAGGAGACATTGCAATGCAGTGCTGCTGAAATGATAGCTTTTACTTTCAAGGTGATTACTTTTCGGTTTTCTGGCTACTGGTATGGTGGTTTGGTACAGCAGGAAACAGCAGAGGTGTTTACAATCAATCAGGAGAAAGAACGAGACCGATATTAGAGGAATAGAGAGATGGAACAATAAGAAACTGGCCGGCCTTGAGGCTCTTACCATTGAAGATCGAGATCGAGAGGCAATTTGACCATCGCAGATCTTGAAGGGTGGACGTTCAAAAGGCTCACTTCACCCTAGGACGGTGATAGGGTTGCTAGTGAAGACGTTGTCATTGGGAGTTCAATGATTTTGCGGCATCACGGTTGGAGTATAGAGCATGGAGTTGGAGATGGAGGGCGAGGGGAGAGGAATTGGGTCAAGCGAGGATGAACGGAGTACTGCCTGCCTAATTAAGCTAGACTGAGGCGTTGTCGTTTACACCCAATCCCCCCGGGGGGCTAGCTGGACGGACAGCGAGCGCGTCAGTGGGCTCTGAGCGGGGCGGCATCGCTTTATCTCAACTCATGTACGAAAAGATACAGGTGCATAAACTCGACAGGCATGGATTCGACTGCTGTGAGCACTGTAAGGCAGGAGGTAGGAGATAGGCTCGGCCAGTGTTGGATTGCGGCTGAGTAGTCACGGCTCTCAACGACAGCTGCCTCCCGTGAGTTCCCCGTCTCGTTGGTCTCTATCCTACTCATTTTACTTTCGAACTGTCCGCCGTCCTTCTGCTGCTGATCCTTGTCCCATTCTGTCACTCTCCTAGATATGCCTAGGTCTTGTCCTCAAAGCGCCGATGATGTTTTCCAGATCAGAGTCGCGACCTGTCTTCGCGACTTTGACTTCACAATCTCTTTTGAGGAGACAGTATTCACGCTGATTCCTTGTATATTACTCTTGTTATTAGGCTCTGCCCGAATATGGGCGCTTAGTATGAGAGAACAGTGTACTCATATGGGGGCACTATACACGTGGAAGCTGGTACTTACTTACTTATCCTACCTTTTGTGGATCTAACCAGGGCTGACCAGTACTAATGTAGACTGCCATCGCGATCTTCGTTGCTGTGCAACTTTGTCTGTTGATCATTGCTTTAAAGAACGACCATACCCCAGGACTGTCTAACCAGGTCGTTGTTGTTGCCACTGCATTTTCATTCGTCACTGCTTGCGGCTTGGGACTTCTCTCGTCTCTGGAACACAAGAAGACAGTGAAACCCTCTACTTTGCTCGCCATATACCTCTTTGTAACCGTGTTATTGGATATTGCTCGGGTACGGACGCAGTGGCTCGCAAATTACAATGTCTCTTTTGCGGGGGTATTGACAGCATCTCTCGTCTTCAAGCTCGTAATCTTAGTCCTTGAAGCACAAAGCAAAAGGGATCAACTGAAAACTCACGAGAGACCTAGTCCCGAGGAATGGAGTGGCTTTTACAGCAAAAGCCTATTCTTGTGGCTTATTCCCCTTTTACGAATCGGGTTTGGCAAAGTCCTGACCCTCGATGATTTGTACCGTATTGATGAGCAGCTACTCGCTGCAAACCTTGCTCAGAGATTTGAAGCGAGGTGGAGTAACTGTGAGTATATGAAAGGAGATTCAAATGTTTTTTAAGCGGCAAATTCGCTAATGATCGTTGATGTAATAGGCAAGAAAACGAGCAAGCATGCTTTTTTTGGTACAATTCTAAAAACTCTCGTCCCGTCTCTCGTGATCCCATTCTTCCCAAGAATAATTTTGCTCGGTTTCACATTTGCACAACCATTTCTCATCGAAAGAGTTTTGCTCTTTCTCGCTGCGCCAGAAGATATGGACTCGAATAATATCGGTTATGGTCTTATTGGCGCATATGTGGTTACTTATACTGGCCTTGCTGTAAGGCATCTATTAGACATTTAAGGTTAGCTGCTAATATACTTTAGCTATCCACAGGCTGGTACCAGTACCTTGTCTATCGTTTTATCACAATGTTCAGAGGAATTTTAGTCTCCGTGCTTTATAGAAAGACGTTGGATGTTTCTATCGTTGCTGCAAGTAGTTCAGCAGCAATGGTTTTAATGAGTACTGATGTGGAAAGAGTGGTAACTGCTTTACCAGCTGTGCATGAAATCTGGGCTGCAATTGCACAGGTTGCAATTGCTGGCTGGCTACTGCAAAGAGCCCTCGGATTTCCATTCTTCCTGCCGATCGTTCTATCGCTTGGTATGGAGTACTGGTGTTTTTATGATACACTTTTGACTAATATAACGACCAGTCTGCGCTCTATTCGCCGGATCCTTATCCATACTTGCTGGTAAACGTCAGAAGGTTTGGCTTGATGCAATACAAGAGAGATTATGTTGGTTTGATGACCTGCTTGTTGGGAATTCGCTGATAAATTTAAGCAATTACGGGTGCCATGCTGAAATCGATGAAGAGCGTCAAATTGACAGGATTGACCGACAAACTGAGTGAAATTGTAGCAAACCTCCGTGCCAAGGAAATATCTTCCGCTTCTAAATTCAGGATTCTCCTCATGGGAATCGTCACCATTGGTAACATGCCTCCTTGCCATATCTTGCAGATTGCATTTGTTTATTAATAGTTTCTAGCTTTCATACCACAGACTATTGCACCTGTGATAACCTTTAGTATATACTTGTTAAAGGAAAATTCCCTCGCGCTCGGATCTGGGAAACTATTCTCGTCACTACTGCTGCTCAAACTAATTACACAGCCTATGAATACTATTTTCCAAGCCGGTCCAACCCTGGTTTCTGCTGTGGCCTGTCTATCCAGAATACAAGCATTCATTTTAGACGATAGTCGAAAAGATACACGTACTCAGAAATGTTCCTTAGCATCTCCAGATAACTTATCAGTACCTTCGAAGGAGCAAAGCAGCATCAAACTAACTACTACATCTCCTGAGGAGATATCCTCTTCATCTGAGAAGAAAGGCTGCACAACCAATTCAGCTATCTCTGTCCGAGATGGCATTTTTGGCTGGCCCCCTAGTGATCCCGCAGTTCTTCAGGATATTAATCTGGATATCGAGTTCGCACGCTTGACCATGATTGTGGGACCTGTATCTTCCGGGAAGTCAACCTTACTGAAGGCACTACTCGGTGAGATCTCAAGCACGGCTGGACGTATTGATATCGCACGCAGCCGTATTGCATTTTGCGACCAAACGCCTTGGATCACAAATGCTACTTTACAGCAGAATATCCTAGGCTACTCTTCTTATGATCGTGACTGGTACACGTCTGTTGTGCATGCCTGTGTTCTGGATCAAGATCTAGCCGTTCTCCCTGACGGAGATCAGACCGTGGTGGGGAGTAATGGTATTAATCTAAGCGGCGGTCAGAAGCAACGGCTAGTAAGTCCTGATTGCTGATTTTTTTACTTTATGGCACTTAGCTGATCTATGCTAGGCAATCGCAAGAGCCGTCTACTCGAAACATGACATCGTAATCATGGATGATGTCCTCAGTGGACTTGATCTAAAAACAGAATCAGAGCTTTTCTGCCGGCTACTCGGTACTAACGGTCTTTTACGTAAATCAAATGCAGCTATAGTGCTTGCTACTAATGCTGGTATGTTCAAACTTCTATGACAGATATTGAATTGCTGACCTATCTATAAAAAGTACATCTTCTGCCCTTCGCTGATTATATCATCTCGATTAATAGTCTGGGTTCTATCTCAGAGCATGGGTCATTTCATGAATTGCGGTCCACGAGCGGCTATGTAGCCAGCCTTAATATTATGCCAAGAACAGAAAGTATCCCAGGTCCATTACCGGTAGAAAATGGCGCTGAGTACCGCTTTGGTAAGCATAAAGCTGTTAAAGTCAACAAAGAATCTACGCGACAAACGGGTGATAACGAAGTATATATGTATTATCTCCGTTCGAATGGGGGTTTGAATTACACTATTTATCTCGTGCTACAGATTACTTGGGCTACCATGGGAAATTTCCCAAGTATGTATCACGCTTTATATGCAATTGTGCAATTCTCGAAAGGCAATACTAATGCTAAATGTTGTAGCACTCTGGCTCCAATGGTGGTCTAACTCTATCACTGCTGGAGACCCCCAAAACACCCATTACCTTCGCGGGTATGCTGGATTTCAATTGGCATACCTTGTAGTACTAGCTATGATTGGCTGGTAAGGTCTATTAACTCAAGGAATCCACCTATAATGTTGGATTATCTGATAGTAGGGCATGCTGATGTATCAACTCAGGCATATATTCTTGAACATGCAAGTCAAGTCTGGCAACAAGCTTCATCTGGTTCTCCTCCGAGCGGTCATGGCGTATGTTATAAATATATTAGGTCGACTTTCCACTGACTGAGAGTTCAGCGCTCCAATGTCCTTTTTCAATAGTACTGACTCAGGTGTGATTATGAACATGTATGTAAAACTGTAAAAGGCCTATGCTCAAATTTCTGACCAGCTCAATTTTCAGCTTTAGTCAGGACTTGCAAGTTCTAGATGCCGATCTTCCATTTGCACTGCAAAATACTGTTGCGAGTAAGTTTCATTTGTACTAAGCCTTTGGATGACTCTAACTAGTGACTTAAGACGCATTGAACTCTATAGCACAAGCAATTTTGATCTTGCCAGCGTCTTACTGGCTTGGAATCTCGTTTCCATTCCTACTTGGTGCATTTTTCACAATACAGAAATTTTACCTGCGCACGTCAAGACAGCTCCGTCTCCTGGATATTGAGGCAAAAGGTCCTCTATAGTAAGTCTCAGTCCGCACCATCTGCGGGATAATCTGTTAAAATATTTGCAGCACTACTTTTATGGAATCTCTTGAAGGTCTTCCCACTATCCGTGCCTTTGGGTGGCAACAACAGCTCGTAAAGCTCAACGACGAACACCTCGATGTCTCACAGAAGCCATTCTATCTCCTTTTCTGTGTCCAGCGATGGCTTACTCTTGTTCTGGACCTAGTGGTTGCTGGCCTGGCCACTATCGTAATAGTAGTAGCGGTCGAGTTAAGAGATGTTCAAACCGCCGGCTTTACAGGTGTCGCACTCTTCAATCTGGCCGGCTTGGCACAGACGATGACAACGACTGTTACGACATGGACACTAATGGAAGTGGCGATGGGTGCTGTGGCTCGTATTAAGAACTTTGGAAAGTCCACTCCCACTGAGCATCTATCTGTGGATAGTATAGAACCACCTCCAGAATGGCCTAGTCGTGGAGTGATCACCTTGAAAGATGTGGTGGCAACTTACAAGTAAGTGTTCTTCCTCGACGATTTAACCCCTTAACTCAATGCGTTCCTCCTTCTTAGGGATGGTTCTGTCAAAGCACTCAACAGCCTTTCGATAACAATAAGAGCCGGCGAGAAGGTGGGTGTCTGTGGACGGAGCGGAAGGTAAATTGTTAGAATTAGTATCTAAAGTGCCATTACTAATCGAAAATAGTGGTAAAAGTTCGTTCACACTCGCTTTATTCCGCATGATTGATGTGCCATCCGGAAGTATCATCATTGACGATATCGATATCTCCACTATTTCACTCGATGTGCTCCGTTCCCGTATTAACACTATACCACAGGAGCCTTGTTTCTTTGGTGGGAACATCAGGGTCAATATAGATCCAAATAACCAAGCATCGGATGCTGAGATATTCGATATCCTCGAGCGATCGAAGCTCTTACAAGCTGTTGAAAAGATGGGCGGACTTAATGCAAAGATGAACTCGGATGTTCTCTCACATGGACAGAGGCAATTATTCTGTCTCGCGAGAGCACTACTGTGCAAAAGCAAGATTGTTGTTTTGGATGAAGCGACTGCGAGGTACGTCTCTATGCATAGCTTCCTTGTGTCTGCTTCCCGCCTCGCCCAGAAGCTAATCATTTAAACCAAACAGCGTTGATATAGAAGTCGAACGTCTCATGCAGGAGATGATACGCTCGGTATTTCACGGCTGCACCATCATCGCTATAGCGCACCGTCTTGAGACAATTCTGGACTTAGATAGAATTGCACTTATGGAGGATGGGAGGCTAATAGAGTGCGATGCTCCTGCGTTCCTTCTCGCAAGAGACTCTGCCTTCAGGCGACTCTATGAGGCGAATCGTAGCCAAGAGGATATTGTTGATAATGCAGAAGGTTCATAAGCGCAAGCAATTCTTAGAACCAGAATAAAGGTGATACTGAATCAAGCTTATTTAGAACTATAGACACTTTTCCCCACTAATTTCAAGCTTACCCCACATACGTCTTCATTTAGCCTGATTTAAGTACAATTGTTCTCTTGGTCGGCCTAGATTACGCTCTTATACTACTCTTCTAAGCTTTGGCAGAGGAAGTGGGACAGTTTGGCATGTGGCAGTCAACGGTATGACTAAACTTATGGCTTCGGCCGTAGCAGTCCGTCGTTGTAAGAGTTTCGGTGAAGCACCTGAAGAAAATATTAGCATCATGAAACCAGTACGATACTTTAAGACTATATACGGACGCATTCACCACTGGTAAAGCGATATTCTCCATGATATAACACGTAAAATTTCCAAGGTGTGAGTGAGTGATTTAGGGTCGATTTTCCCTCTAAGCTTTGGGGTTTGCCTGGAATACAATCAAATCGCGATTAGGGGGCACATAAACATGCTATATATCACTTTCAATACGTTTGAAACTATCAAAGAAGTCGGGCGTTGGGTAAGGCGACCAGGCTGACCATCTGTTCGCGAATCAGCATCTTCACAACACCTTTTGTAGCATAAACTTTAGATCTGCCTTCCATTTCCCGATTCTGAGAGCCCATTTGAGACTGAACAAGCTAGCCATCTATCCGCGAATAACCATCTTTATAAAACTCTTTACAACATAAAATCTAGATCTACTTTCGATTATCCGATTCCGAAGGCATTTTGTAAGATAAACCAGGCGGACTACCTGCTCACGAATTAACTTCTTTAACAACACCCTTCAGGAGTGGACTGTAGATCTACACTCAATTTCCAGATTCAGAATTACTCTCGCCGTAACTTAGAGTAGCAGGATTATTGAGTATAGCCGCGATCTATCCATTTAAGGTAAACAACAACGTAGCTCAGGATATAGTCATATGACCTTGACGGATATACTATTATTCTATGACGGGGTATCTATCATACAACACTATAGCCTTCTAGAAGGCTCTTCAGAGATTTGTTGCTATGAGAATAGACACAAATAACTCGTTATCTCTAAAACCTTAAACAGCCCAGTCAACCTATTGTAATTCGCTTTAGATACTTCACGCTAGATGTATTGTGCCTGAAGCCATGTATTCGCAAGATTAACTAGACTTATACCGTGGATGATGCTACTCCTTCCATCTTTGCTTGATATTCTGCAAAGAACTCTCTGATAGGTTTGGTGGGATATTTGCGCCAGGATAAGCCACCGGCACGCTCATCCTCTGAAAGCTCTGGAGTAGCACCATTGAGGAAAATTCGATAATGGTTCCTACATGTATCTGAGTTCGTGCATATATAGGAGAAATTAAAATGTCTGAAAATGTAACATACTAGTCTTCATGTCAAGTAACAGCTAAATCCTATATAGTCTCCCATTCGTCAGTGAAAAAACATGAGTGGGTAGAATCTGCCCCTGTGGCTCAAAAAGGTAGCGCTTGGATTCATAATTGGTACTGATGCGCCGCAAATTGATCGGGCTAATATAGTTTATTGGCTTGGTGTCATGGAATCATTCCCAGTGATCATCGGTGATGTAAGGCACGTGTAAAAGCAAATCGACGACAGCCATAGATTTTCCTAGGTTGTGTAGAATCATGCGGTACTCGTCAGGCCAGCCCTCTGGTGGTGGTGTCTTGATAGACGAGGCGGGAAGGAATGGGTGAGAGATGAGGAAGGTGTAGAAGCTTGATACAATCTCGATGATTTCATCGCGACTCGTAACAGATAAGTTGTGTGCCATTGTGTTTTGAATTATGGAACTAAGTCGTAATATGAGTATTATAACGAGCTTTACTATCGCGGGCGGATTTACTCGTGGCCGGGCAAATTAGGGCCGCAATACGAGCTAGAATACGACACGTGACCTATAAACCACCCTTATAGCACCTATAAAGACGCTTAAGGTGGCGTCTTATAGTAGTATTCAAATGAACAGGCTAAACAGGCTAATTTCCATATAATTAATTGAAGAATAACTCGCTTGAATAGAAGATCTTTTCGTTGTTAAGGTTAAATATAAGTAAAGATAGTACGTAAATTGCGCCTGATTATCAACAGTGATTGAGACTGAAAACATGGCATGCATGCCACCTATTTTAAGGTCACAGTAGCAATGGCGTTCTTAACATGTAAACCAGAGCGCATGAGGACCGAGGGTTGATTTGGGTATTATCTGTGCGCGTTCATTCGGCCCAAGGCACAGCGAAAGGTACGTGCACCTACCCACAAGTTGAGAAAATACAAAGATAACAAAGAAACATCCGAGCTTTGGGCCTTAGTTGGAGCTATGGCGTTTAATGAAACAATTGGAATCGGCTCATATTTAAGTCCTCCCCGTTCATCGACGAGACCTTTGAAATCTTTCTTTTCTATTCACCCTCCACGAACCATCATGGCCGCTCCAAGTAGTCAATACTTTATTCAGGCAAACTTAAAGAATGTTGCTATTCATCACGAAAGTTGGGACCAATTATGGCAGACGAAATGGAAAAAACCAGCTACTATGGGCGTGTACCCGTTTATGTTTGGCACAGTTAAGGACTTCGAACCCATAGCCGCAGAGATGAAGAAGGTTCCTATAAATTCACTGTCGATTCCCCATGCGGAAAAGGAAGCTAAGAACATACTAGAAAGACATGAAGGAACCCTATGACTGGGAGACTTATCCAGACCACTTTACTCCAAAGGCGGAAGAGTTAGAAAACATAGCGAAGGAAGCGGAAGCTGTCGGCAAGAAGGACAAGGCCTCGGAATACTACCTGTATTGTGCCTTTTAATACGTATAATTTCTTTTAACTTACAACCCACAGACGCTCCTCTGCTGTCTATCGGATTGCCCGATTTCCTGCTGTTAGGTCCGAGAAGCAACAAGTCGCATGGAATAAGTGCAAAGAAGTTATGCTCAAAGGCTTAAGGTTACAATTATGTTTCATTCCGAAGACTTGTATTTTTACTGACTATTTAAACTAGGTTAAAAGGCGAAGTAGAAGGCTTTTCGTCGGTGCATGAAGTTCTTGTTCCACACAATAATGGTATCCAAGGCGAAGGCAAGTATATTCCAATTTACCATCAAGTGCCCGATATTGCTTCAGTTGAGAAGCCCGCTCCATGCGTGGTAATCATAACCGGCCTCGATGGCTATCGTACCGAGCTCGTTGTATGGGCGGAAGGCTGGAGGAGACTCGGGATCGCAGTGGTCATAGTGGAGATACCGGGTACAGGAGACTCTCCTGCTGACCCGAAGGACCCCGAGAGCCCCGACAGGTTATACACGAGCTTACTAGACTGGATTGACTCACAAGAACGTATTAATAGTAAGATGGTCTGTGTATGGGGATTCTCTACCGGTGGATATTATGCTATTAGGTTAGCTTATACACATCCAAATCGCCTTGCCGGCTGCATTTCTCTTGGAGGTGGTTCTCACCACATGTTTGATCCCGAGTGGCTAGACGAAGTCAATCATTTAGAGTATCCATTTGAGTATGAATAACACCCTCCTAATTATACCAACCTATTACTAACCACTATTTCAGTCTAGCAGATACCTTATGTCACAAATTTGGATATGGCAATGATTTTAAAACCTTCAAGGAAGAAGCGTCAGACAAATTCTCTCTACTTAAAGGGGGTCTATTGGACAAGCAAGTTTGTGCTAGATTACTTCTAGTCAATGTAAGTGGAGACTGCCCAACGCAAACGAGCTGCGAGACTAAGTTAATGGTTCATAAGGGTACGGATGATGAAATATTTCCAATTGATGATTCCTACCTCACTTTACTTCATGGCCCCGTGAAGGAAGCTCGGTAAGGCTGTTGAAACCCATGATAAATTTAATTTCAAGCTAACTCTTCAAGTTTCATCCCGGGAGTAAAGCACATGGGCGAACCAGAATCTTTCTTCATTATTTTAAATTGGATATATAAACTTTTCGGTATTGAGGCCAACCCTGGTGCTCAGATGTCGACAATACCATTCAAATCACAATTTTAACAAAACAGGGGGAACTTGGAATCCATAGCTGTCTATTTATCCTAAAGTTTACCGTAAATATAGACTAGGTGTCACACTCAAATTTATATCAATTACTTGTAAACCTATTTCTTCCATTTCTGTATCTTGCTTTAATCTTATCCTTAGAGCCCTGCTATAATGAGTCAATACTCTAGACTGTATGAGTTTTGGAGAGTACTAAAATATGCTTCTGGTCACTTGATTTTCTGAATGGGTATGAGCTAGCTCTAGCGTAACGGTTAAAGAACGTTACGAATAGGTAACAAAAGGAGCAGTTGCATTGTATAACGAACTCGGTCTCGTGTGTCTGTAGAATACAACGGCTTCCACCTTGTCTTTGGTCTTTATAGCCACTTCTATTTCTGAAGAGATGAGTTATTTCCAAGTTAACCTAAGTTTTCTTGCATTACAATGAATTAGTACGAGGATCAATAGCGTCCTGTTACGCTACAGCCCTTCTAGTAAGGGAATTAGGGTTCCGTTTGCTGAATTTAGCGTCCACTGCCACATCGTAGTGCTACATAACTCACGTGACAATGATTAAATCCGCCATGCTTATGAAGTCACCTTCGGAGCCTTACTCTATCCCTATAACATTGAGGAAGTCTATGTGACAAGTCATCCAGCCCCTTGCAGCCTAGCAAGCCCTCACTACAAATCACATGATCTCAGGCCTAACCTCGGCAGCAATTGACTAACTAGTCTCTAAATTCTCGGCTGTCTTCGCCCACTTATTCATACACATTGACACTGACGGGCGTCGTTGCTTTACCCTTTCAGTGCAATATAGACACAACTGTCGGTAATTGGCTAGTTTATTATAGGCTTCCGGCGATCTAGGCTTATCTTAATCTATCTGACTCCACACATGCAAGTACTCGCGGTAGCATCAGGACGATCGTCCGGCAGAAGCACGAAAGGAATGGAAGATGCAGAGTCTCCCCTCCCTAGCACTTTCGATGCGGGTCCAATCAGCAGCGATGATGTGATCTCGCCTCAAGTCTGGTAGGAGTCTTTATACCCTTCTTTTCATAAGAAATTGCTGAGGATCTGGGAATCTAGTGATCGGTGTAGAATGTATGCGTGCCCGGTTCTTTCAAATGATCAATACTGATTATAGTTAGAAAGAAGATCGGCTGTGACGGTGTCCTACCTAAGGTCAGAAAATAATCTTGTTTGTGAAATGACCATCAAAACTGACTGTAGTGGATATGGAGTGTGGGAACTGTACTGCTGCCAAGACTGAATGCATTGTTTCTGTCAGGCTGCGGCGCAAGACCAGGCCCCGAAGGTTTCCTCCATGCTACCGTCCGTGAATTTCTTAAGCTAATTATATGCAAGATATGTCGATCCAAAGGAGCAGATGCTCAAGAAGTTAAAGGCAGACAACCAGGCACTGCGGGACCAGCTCGATGCAGCCGCTACGTCAAGTCAAGTGCCCATGTCATCTTCCCAGAATCCTGTAGTATCTTCACAGCTTCCAGAAGCCCAAACACAGCAGCATCAGCAATCATGGCAAAACGCTATGAAGAGCTTCGATAGCCCGATTACTGCTTCAAACCAATACTTTGAAGCCCAAACTTCTACTGAACGCCTTCCAGACCCAGTTATCAAACATCTCGGCAGATTAGTCTCAACTGATTTCGGGGTTGATCGTTTTGCGGGCACTACAACAGGAGTGCATTTCATGCATTGTGCAGAGCAGAAGTACAAGCAGATATTTCAAACTTCAGAAGCTTTCCCGCAATGTGTTTTCCGGTTACATATATTACCTCAACCACAAAGCCTTTTCAGACTGCCAACTTCTCAAATCCATGAGTTCACACAGAGGTTCGGACTTGTCAAAGATCGCTCATATTATTCGTACAAGCTTGAACGTTATTTCAAAAGATGGGGTTCAATCTGTCCCATCTTAGCACAGAGACAGGTTTATGAATCCCTTTACCGTATCATGGATCACGTGAATTCTGGTCCTCAACAGCTTTCGGATGCCGATATCTCTAGCTTACACAAAATTCACTTGCTGCTAGCAATCGATGCTTGGGACGACCAGGATGATGGTACTGATGTTCTATCAAAAGATTCCGCGTATTATTTTAATCTTGCACGCCAGACAGAATCTCAAATCCTAGAGAAAGGGGACTTATCGTCTCTTCAGTCTATGCTTTTGACAGCAATTTATTTCCAGCTTTCGGGGCAACACAATCTTTTGACACAAATCAGCGGCACAGCTGTTCGTTTGGCACAATCGCTGGGACTCCATCGACATGCCCGCCGCTTTAAATTTTGTGCTGGGAGGTCTGAGATGAGAAATCGTGTTTGGTGGTGTGTCTATATTTTGGATGTGTATGTATATGTTATACCAAAGCTGCAAATTTTACTAATTCCGCTAGTATCTCAAGTGTCTCACACGGTCTTCCAAAGCTTATTAATGACGAAGATGTAGATACTGAACTGCCTTTGGACTGCGACTTTGTTGATGATACTCTAGAAGAGCTGCCACTATCATTGCCAGGCGAAGCGACAAGATTCAGTAATTTCTTGCTGTATTTGCGATTAATACGGATCATATCAACTTCAACTAAACGACTCTACACTACAACAAGAAGAAGGGGTGCCGTTGAAAATATTCGTAGTCTCGACCGTGAACTTCGTGTTTGGGAACATTCATTAACCACACTTCTCACTGGCAGTACATTAAGCGAATACAATACTCGAGACGGTCAAATGGGCAGTCTTTCAAGTAGTCAAGGGCTATCTGAAGAAGACCAGATATTTCTTATACCATATCTGCAATACATGAGCAACGTAGCCATGCTTATGATTCATCAGCCAGCTCTCACCTTTGAGCATGAAAATCCACAATACGAGAAAAGTCTCTCTGCATGTGTTCAGAGTTGCATGCAGATCATAACCATACTTGATATGAACAGAAATGAGCGAAGAATCTTTTATTTACAACCCAACACTACTCGGCTTATTTTTCAAGCCACTCTGATGTGTCTCTACTTTGGATGGCATTCACCATCTAGAATTTCGGTTACAGAATCATCCCAAAACGTTGCCGGCCTCCATGTACCTTTAAAAAAGATAACTGCAACTGCAATCAGTTTGCTAGAACTCCAGAGCTCGGAGTCTTTGACTATTTACTCTAGGGAGTCTAACCAACAAACTCCATCCGATATACTTAACATCACCATCACACTTCTACGGACATTGACGTCACAGACACTACAACGGGCATTACACTTCGATTATCGAAACTTTAATATAAGCCTGACCTCTCCTAACGATACGAATATTCTACAGCAGTCCGCATACGAGAACTCGAGCGCCAGTGAAAATCTTTTGGGTCCTAGTGCACTAGAAGGACTTAATCAACTGGGTATGCTAGAATGGGATGCAGACACCACATCGGAGTCTTTTGACTTTCCTTCTATGGATTTTCTACCGCACCAATGATCAAATCAATCTATAATATACGGCTAAAATTAAATGTCTCGCTTTATCAAGTTCTGAAGTTATCGACAAAAAAAATTTATGATTCAATAAAGATATACTAGAAGATGGGAAGTGGTGAAAGGGTTGGCAGACATTGTATGTGGTCGTGATAAACATCTCGAGCTTGAATGTAACTGTTGGTATGCGTTTACAACGGGCAGACCTCGTAATAGCATCGTAGGCTTTAATTACAGGGTATGCAGTGTGTTGTAGGTGGTTGTTGATTCTCTATGTATGTCTATCGTAAATGGGGTTATATCCCATCAATGAATGCTACTACGTGATTGGGTCACGTGCTAAGTATATGTTATTACAATCCGACACTGGCAACTCTTTCTTTTTACAGAGAGAATCCAGATGCTCTTAGAGCTCCTATTTCAACGTTCTACCCATTCTACCTCCTGTAGGTTGATCCTATTCGTATCTATAAGTTGTTTTAATACTAGCGAGGTATTGCTTTTAGTTATAGTATTAGCTGGATTAGTAGTACCTTCTATCCACTTTATCTCTGCAATTTTACGTCTTTCGTATAACTGTCGAAGGTATATGATATCGATCATAAGGCGCTTTTCCTGTGTTGTTCCTAGCTTAACAAGGCATTCGAATACTGACCTAGAATCAGTACAAATAACCAGTGGAAGGTGGATATTGAGCTGTTATTCCACGGTTGTTTTTAGTACTATTCCTGTGTCGAATCCATGTGTTATAGCGTATAGTTCAGAGGCTAATACGCTCCTTGTAACTCTCTTATACTTAGTAGAACTCTAATGTATAATATTGGCCTTATTAGAGCTATCAGCTAGTGTATAGATATATCCAATTTGACTCGATAGATCCTTATTATTTACAAAAGATCTATCTGCGAATATGATCAATTTGAGAGTCTTAATATCCAATTTGACGAATTTGAGACCTCTGGACTTATTATCGATCTGCCACTTAATACGCTTGTTTAGTTGTATGTTATCATCCTTCGTAGGATTGATTACTTAAGCAGCAACTAATAGATCGTATGATGCCTCTGGTTGATATACGGAGGCGATATAGGCACCTCTGGCTCTCTGAGCAATATATTGTTGCTTTGGTGTGAGTATGCCTCTCGTATCGGCTATAGATATACTATTTGGAACTATCCTTTCTTCAATAGGTGACAATTTGGTACACTGGCGTTCTTGGCTCAGATGTATAGTTTCACCTTGTAGTTCGATCATACCTCCGTTGAACTTGATTGGGTGTTCAGGTGTGAGCTGCTCGCGAGGTTTTGTAGGGAATCCTACCTTAGTAAGTTGTTCTTGTTCTATAGTAGCGAATTTGTTATCTGCTAGGAATAAGGTATTATCGGTTTGGAGGCCTACAATACCGAATATAGTTGTATCTGAGTTAGTATATAATAGGTACGTATCGTACGTGGATTGTGCTATATTAAGCTCCTTGATGTGATGTTTGTGATACGTATTGAACCAGTGATTGCCTGCTTCTGGAATGCCGTATAAGGGTCGTAAAACCTTCATAATAGTACCTTCTTCGGCTCCTAATGCCTAACTGAGTTCGTGTGGTGCTCGTATATAGAAATCACGAGCTAGAGTCGTTTTGGATTGTACGTATGCCTGGGATATATTACGTAGGTATAAGTTTGTATCTATACCTATAAACATAGCTACTAGGTAGAGGATAAGTCTCTAGCTCATTCTTTGAATTGTAGGTGATTCTATAAGAACTAGCCTCTTGCCGTCGTCGTTATATGCCTGTACAACTAGCCTGGATTTAGCGTATGGCTTATTCTCCTCGTTCTTTATACTATCCACGAATCGAGCTTTGAAAATGCGTACTCCTGGTGGTATCTTAGAGGGTTGAACGAGTCGAAATACGTCTTTTTGGAGTAATCCTTTGACCTCTTTCTTACGTGATTCTTCGAAGGTTGATTTAGGCAGCCCGGCTGGGTAAATCGTTGACGAATGTAGGTGGACTTCTGTAATGTCAATTGGATATTTTCGTGGCCTTCCTCTGTCCCGTTTTATAGGAATTGTAGGTGTAGTTTGTATAGGCGTTGCCTACTCTTCTGGTAATGCTACGGCATCGATCCTAGCGTCGACTCCGGCGTTATTTCCGGTTTCTTCGAAATATGGCTTTATGGATGTAGTACGAAATTGCGTAGCGCTACGTGGCAATCGTAAGGTATATGTTTCGCCTTCTATACTTATGAGGTTATAAGGTCCTGCCTAATGACCTACCTGGTTTGTTGGGCCTTCTCTCCATACGAGAACAGGTGCGTTCAGAGGTAGGTTATGTACTATAGTTGATGAAGGTCCGTTTCGCATCTGAAGTGCCTCTGAAACCTGGCGTTGTGAGCGTAGCTTTCTTATTTCTTCCATAGCTTTTCTGAGTGCTTTTGAGCGTTCTACAATCGAAGGATTCGGTGGATCTGATTCTACCATACGTGGGAATGCTCTAAATACTAGTAGTGTCGGTATAAGGCCATCGGGGCCTATAGTATCGTTTAATGCTTTTAGTGCCATCTGGAGTGCTATTTCCTTGCTCAGATCTGGTAGTTCTATTGCTATGATCTTGTAGGCTCGACGAAGTAGGCTATGGTACCTCTCTACTATGCCTATCGAGTTGTGTGCCTCTATAGGTACTACCTTGGTTGTGATACCTGCGTTTATAGCGTAGTGATTGAATTCCTAGCTTATAAAGTTCTTGCTAGTATCGTAGGTTATAAAGTCAGGTGGGCCTAGGTAGGTATCGATCTAACATACGCGTAGTACATCCTAGGTGTGTTTTGTAGAGATGTTTACTAGCCATCTGGCAGCTTGGAATCTTGTAGCTTCGTCGATTACGTACAATATCGGTAGGTTATCGATATAGAATATATCGACGACTATGGAGTAGTTGAAGTCGATATCGTCCTTTAAGGTAAATCTGAACCTCCTAGGTGATTTGCTATGTATTTGGCAATGGTGGTAGAACTTTGTAAGGTGTTCTAGCGCCACCTTGTCGACGTTTTCGTGGCCTGATCGTTCTAGAACTCGCCGTAGCCTTTCTACGGATGGGTGGCCAAATCGTCGATATAGCCTTCGTAATTCAGTCGTAGTTAGGTAGTATGGATCCTGGGTGAATGTTATAGTTATATAGCTACTTAGTATATTATTCCAAAGGAGAAACGAGTGTCCATAACGTCGAATTATAGGTATTTTCTTTGTAGGTGAATTGATCGTATTATCGAGGTTATTATAGTATACATTCAATCTATCCATATCTGCTAGGTATAGTAGAAATGGTGTATCGACTTCGACAATATAGAATTGGATGATTCCAATAGGTGTATCTACGTTAATTGATCCTATTGACGATATAGTGCCTATACCAAATTGTACGCTAACGAGTCCTTTTATATCGGTATTCAAGCTTACTGTCGTATCGAGTTTCTGGAGTGCTAGAAATTGGTTGTAGCCTACGGTGGATCTATTGGATGCTCTAGTGTCGATAACGATACCTCTGAAGGTCTCGTTCGAGTATCGAGTATTTACAATGTAGTTGTAGGTATTCTGATCCTCGATATCGTCGATATCGTTATATATAGGTATTTCTAGTGTGTCGTTCGATTTAACCTGCCCGACGGGGTAAATCGGTTCCGTAGTATCTATACCGAATGCGTGAAGGCATGACTTGTTGTTTAACTCATTTATAAGCTTTATTCTATGCTTGCTATCGATCTAGTTGAATGATGTAAAGTAATGCCTTGTATCCTCGTCGTCGAGCTATTCTAACGATGTTGCTGTCGTAGGCGTATTTGGCATTTCTATAGACAACATTTGGAATACTTCTTGGACGTCTTCTTTAAGGTCGTTTTCTTCGCCTTCGAATTCTGTAATATATTGACGTAGAACGCCTTTAAGGCGTTGGTTATTATACCTTTGGAGGTTATTCTTCTTCTTGAACCTCTCTCGAGCATCTTCTTGTTCTTGTGGTGTGTGATTGTAGGATCTATAGTCCTCCTTGAAATAGATAAAACATCGAGGTTTTTGGTGTCTCTATTGCGAGGTCGACCTTATTCGCGAGGGTTGTCGACTCCGACCTCTCGACGATTCTCGATTGTAATATCGTCGATCTATGTAGTATGTTTGGCTCGTAGGCACGTCGTTACGTTGTGCCTCCTATATCGAAATTGATGACTGCAATCGACTCGTAAGAACTGATATTTCGTTAGGTGCATCTGTTAGGGCGAATTAGTATACTGGTACGCTTTGACATACTGTTATAACCTTGCTTATAAGAAACTCCGTATTACGTAATGATTAAGAGAGTCTATGTTGTATTAGTATGAGCTTGTTAACGAGTAATATAACACAGTCTGTTATAGGCTTTCCTTCGTTCTTGTTTATTATAGAACGTAGTGAGATCGTATTCCATTTATGAAGGTTCTTGCGTTAGAATTCCTGGCTTTCGAAGTGAGCTTTAAGCCTAGTGATAGCCTCCTGGAATGGTATATCTCTAAGGTCGTATACGAAGTAGTATTCTAATGTCATACCTGAGAGTATAGCTGACAATACTAGGTGGTATGCTCCTGGGGGTACGTTTGACTTCTTATAGGCCTCGTAGAAGATCTTGAGTTTGAAGTCAATACTACTATTGGTTCTATCGTATGTTATATTCTCTATGAACATCTTCGTGTATATAGAGATTTCCTTTCTATATACGATTGGATTAATAGTCTAGGTTTGCTGGCTTACAGCCTTGCCTGAGGGCGTAGGTTCCTTGCTAGTAGCCTCGTATATAGGTCGTGGTTGATTTTCAGCTTGTAAGGTCCTATTCAGAGGCGTCTCGAGTGTGAATTGAGTTATGTTTCGAGGTGGTATTCTAGCCTGTGCCTGGGTATATAGCAACGATTGAGGTGTTGGAATACTAGGGTTTGATATTGGAATTGGTGTAATAGTAGGTTGAGTATTAGGTAACGAGCCTTCGTTAGGTAATAAGTCATTTGGTGTAGTATTACGTAGTTGGAAGGAACGTAGCCCTTTACTATTAGCGTTCTCTTTGACTTTATATAGGCCTTGTGGAGTCCACGGAGGTCTCTTATCCTCCTGGATGACTTTATATAGTAGTTGAGCATATGTAGTATTCCTATTCTTGTTCTCGCCTTTCTTGGGCTTCGTTCGTATCCATACTCCTGCCCGGCGAAGTTCGTGGTACATATAACGTTGTATAGCGATGGCGGCGATAGAGAAGGTTTCAATTGTAAATTTCGAGAAATCCTCGTATAGTTCAGTCCATAATCTACTGTCGACTATACCACGTTGTTCGTAGTCATCTAGTTTGAACTATATATATTCCTCCATATACTTTTTATCGATGGTATCGAATTCTTCCTCCTATGTAGTCCAATAGTCGAGATCCTTCGTAGTGTTTGTATTGCCTTCAGTAGTTGTAGATACGTTAGATTCTGCCATCCTATATGATATTGATTCGTAGGGTATTCGGGGGGTATACGGAGGGGTTTCGGTTTCGTAGTGTTACCTAGTTGGTAATCGAATGAAGGTACTTCGTAGAGGGTACTTTCGTTATATTGTTTTATGATGTTTTTCGGTCCTTTTTGACGTAATTCTTAGTCCAATTAAGGATGTTAGAATGATGTTATCAAGTCAAATAGCTAGTTAGATTCGCAATGGCCGTATATATATAGTATATACGTCGCACTGCCTCTTTCCAAATAGGGGTATTGACCTTGCTAGATAGCGAATAGCTAACGTAGATTCGCAATAGCCATATATATATATAGTATATACGTCGCGCTACCTCTTTCTAGTAGTCTATTGATATCCCTCTTCAACAAAGTAGTATGTTATAGAGCCTATTGGAGCACAGGGGTATAACGCTTGACTGCTTAATCGACTATGTACTTTAGAGCCCGTTGGAGCACAGGGAGTATAGTACGTAGTGTTCTGATCTGTACGTCCACTGATCAGTGTTGGTATGCGTTTACAACGGGCAGACCTCGTAATAGCATCGTAGGCTTTAATTACAGGGTATACAGTATGTTGTAGGTGGTTGTTGATTCTCTATGTATGTCTATCGTAAATAGGGTTATATCCCATCAATGAATGCTACCACGTGATTGGGTCACGTGCTAAGTATATGTCATTGCAATCCGACAGTAACCACAGCCTTGAGAAAACGCATCTAAGTCGGTCGTGGGTAATTGCCACCAAAATCATTCACAGAGACCTAAAGGGAAACATTTAATAGTAACGGGGCATATATGGTAACATGCCATTAAATTTAGATTTATGCGTTTGATCACGCTCTACAAGCTACGAATTAATGTAATTCTAACTCCACTGTTATAAGACAATATATGTCGGCTATAATGCTGTAATAACTTCGTGTCATAGTGGAATTTCAATTTTGTTGTATCATTATTCCGAATTCTGGGACTTGGACCAATTGCTATTCTGGATTATATCTTATCTTCCAAAACACAAACTACACTCCGGCATCCTTGTCCTCGACATACTGTGGGGCCTCCTTCTTCGGATCATGGTCAATAGGCATCTGCTCTGAATAGCCGTGCTTTGCCCTGATTCTTGACTCTTTGACAATTTCCCTGATCGACAAGTCCTCTATAAACAGTAGGTCCAGCTTTTCGAGACTTTGGCCCATTGTTTCGGGGTACCAAAAGTAGACAGTAAAAGGAATACAGGCGCCAATTAGAACATATACAATGTAATATTTAAAACCAATGTTTGTAATCGCCACAGGTGTTATCATCGTTACGACAAAGTTCCTGTGAATAAAAGTTAGTTATAGTTGAACGCAACGACAGAAGCGGAAGTTAATTACCAGAGCCAGTTGTTGGAAGACGATATGGATGCCATGGCTGTGCGAAGACGAATTGGTGCAATTTCGGTGCAGTATAGCCAATTTCCACCGAGGAATGCGATAGGTAAGAAGAAATTGAAGGCAAAAATACCAATCACAGCAATAATCTGAGCTGGTTTGTTCGAAACTGGAAAACTAGTCGCAATACAAAGAACCAACATACAGGCGGCCATGCCCGTACCGCTGAACATGAAGAGTTTGCGGCGCCCAAAGCGGTCTATGGTGAAAAAGGCGACAAAGCAAGCAATTAGTTTCCATGTTAGCATGCCGCCACTCAGGATACGCGCCGTCTGACTATCAAGTTTGAGGCCTTGCTGGAAGATGATGGTTCCGTACACTGATATCAGGTTACCCCCGCTCATCTGTTGGAAGAATTGTAGCAGTATACACAACATGAAGCGGTAGAAGAGTTTTCCATCTTTCATAGTGAATATGTCACGGATCGTTCCTGTCTTGTTGGCTGTTTCTTCGAGGGAGAACTCGATGCTAGCGATCTCATTTGTGATTTCAACACTGTCTACGTCTAGGTCTTTGAGCTTCGATAGCGTTCGGCGTGCTTCTTCAACACGCCCAACTCGGACGAGCCAGCGCGGTGATTCAGGAAGGAAAAATATGGCGATAATGAGGACGATTGAGAAGAGGCAAGGGATAGCCAGTGGAATACGCCACGACAGAGAACCAGATTTGATTTGGTAGAAGCTAAGATTGATCCAGGCTACGAGCACATAGCCAGTGGTTATAAAGAGGCCATCGAGAACAACATGCTGGCCCCGATTCTTCGCAGGCGAGCACTCGGATTGCCAGACAGGAACGACAGCGCTAAGCATACCGACGCCGAGGCCGATAGCCGTCCTACCAACAACAAATTGCGCCAAATGGAAAGAGGAGCACTCCAGGACCTCGCCGATTAATGTCAAAATTCCAGCAGCGAAGATCACTTTTCGACGGCCGAGGATGTCACCGATCCATGTGCAGAGTAAAGCACCAACTAAGGCTCCGAGGGAAAATGTTCCGACAACGGTGCCTTGGATTGTTGAGTTGTGGGATTTTTGAGCGCCGCTTGTGTGTAGGGTGTCTATTTGGGGGAAAGTCGACGTCCAATCGTGTACTGTAAGGAGACCACCAACACCAGATTGGTTGTATCCAAATATGAGGAAGGCTGGAGCGACAACCAGAAGCAGGCATGCCACGCTTAAACCTCGACCGCGAAGACTAGCTAAGCCCATGATGGAAGCCGAAACGCAGGTTTTTGGTGGAAGATGTAGAGGAATGTTAAGATAAAACTGAAGAAAGTCTGTTCACGATTTGACTGGGAGAAGTTCTGTTGAAAGACATGATTCCAAAAGTGTAGGAAAGTTGCAGCCCTTATGTACCAACGAGAAAAAAGATGGGGAAAGTGGAGGCCGTGCGTGGAGAACCTGGGGTTCAAGCACTATGCGGTACAGTTTATTCCAGAAAAGGATTGATTCGGAATATTTGCTATCCCGGAAATGACTGCCCTTAATACTAGTTAGAGTCGTTTATTGACTAATTCATGCTACGTTCTAAAGGATCTAGCTCTTACTACGGTCAACGTTTACGGTGTACGAGGTGTCGTGGGTGTCTCCTTTCCCCCTTATACATTGTTGCAAGTGTTCGAGAATTGATTAGAACTCCCATCGAACAAAAGCAACTTCAACATCCTCGTTTTAACACATGCCCAGCAAATGCGAATTTTGTTTAAATTGACAATATTGTAGCTTTCATGTATAACAACTTCTGCTTTGAAAATAAGTGCCATCAAAGTGACACGACCTAAATTTGCTGCCCTTTTGAATTTGGCATTTTAGTTGTTTCGTCCATCAATTTGTTCTAGAGGTTACGTAATCTCTGTCTATGATCGCAAAATCGCCTTGAGAGACTAAAACGTTGGAAACAATCCCATGCGCCACACCACCCGCAATTGTCGCTATTCCGGCGGGATAAGAAAAGTCTTGGCTTTGGAGCCTTATCCCGCCCCACAACTGCTTTCTAGCATCGGTCAAGGTGGATATTTAAAGCTACGTGCTTGATGAATATCTCTATTCCTCAGATATTCTTTCTTTTTTCGCATACAATCTCAAAACTCCTCAAAAACTGAGATATATCAAAAATCTAAAATTTGACATTGCCATATAAATTGACTTCGACTATTTCTTTCCAGCCATGTCCGTCAGCGCCCTGGATTCTCGAGTGTTTCGAAACCTCTTTGGTACTGAAGAAGCACGCGTCATCTTCACTGACGAATCATATGTCAGATGTATGATTGAAGTGGAGGCAGCTCTTGCCAGAGCTCAGTCAAAGCTAAATGTGATCCCCGTGGGAGCTGGAGATGCCATAACTGCACAGGTGACAGTAGAAAAAATAGAGTGAGTTAGAGGCCAGCTAGAATACCTCCAGAAATACCTGAACTGGTTTTAATTACTCCTATTATAGTTTTGATAGACTTGCCGCGGAGACAGATATCGTCGGATACCCAGTTTTACCCCTTGTACGACAACTTACAGAGATGATGCAGAGCAGTGAGGACGCAAAATCTATTCATTGGGGAGCTACTACACAAGATATCATGGACTGTGCATCGATGCTACAGATACGAAGTGGCCTGGTGCTTGTTCGACGTTTACTTGTGGATTTCATAAAATGTCTTACAGACCTTTCCACAAAATACCGTGATGTGTAAGTCGTAATTCATTACATCCGAGATTGCAAGGACTTATGTGCTGCTAGACCAATGGCCGGACGAACACATCTTCAACATGCGCTGCCAATAACTTGGGGCTACAAATGTGCTGTCTACCTTTCCAGCTTCCAACGGCATCTCCAACGATTGAACGAAATTGAAGAACGTTGTCTCTTGGTCCAATTTGGAGGTGCTGCAGGAACACTTGCATCTTTGGGCTCAAGCGATATTGGCATCAAGGTCCGACGACAACTTGCTGTTGAGCTAGGGCTCAAAGACCCTTCTATCACTTGGCATGTCGCACGAGACCATATTGCGGAGATTGTAAATTTCCTCGCGCTTGTTGGTGGATCTCTAGGCAAGATTGCACTAGACATTATAATCATGTCGTCGAATGAACTTGGCGAGGTATCGGAGCCTTTCGTACCGCACCGAGGAGCTTCTTCTACCATGCCACAAAAAAGGAACCCCATCTCTAGCGAAGTTATTCTGGCCGCGTCAAAGATGCTGCGCTCGAGTGCGAGTCTTGGTCTTGATGCCATGGTCTCTGACTTTGAGCGTGCCTCCGGGCCATGGCACCTTGAGTGGGTTTGTATCCCTGATAGCTTTATTGTGTGTTGTGGTGCCCTGCACCAAACCAACTTTGCTCTCAGTGGACTAGTCGTGAACGTTGATGCCATGTTAACTAATTTGGAATCTACGCGAGGATTGATTGTTGCAGAAGCAGTTATGATGGGCATGGCCCCATACACCGGGCGTCAGCAGGCACATGATATTGTTTACGAGGCCTGTAAAATCTCAATAGAGCAGAAGAGGGCATTATTTGATGTTCTCCAAGAGGATGAGAAGGTTAAGAGCAAGATAGACGCAGATAAATTGAAGGGACTCTGCGATCCGCTGCGATATCTAGGATGCTGTAGAGATATGATCGACGATGTGGTTGGCACTAGAGGACATACAAAAAACGGTAGTGGGGGAGCAAATGAGAAGTTCAACCTTAATTTCAAAGTCAATGAAGCTAATAGGGTCAATGGCGTGTCTTAGTTAAATAGTACTACTTATAATAAATGCCTTCCCACCATCGAATCAACTTCTAATTTACTGATCTGCTGGTATCTAGTACTTTCTTACTACTGTATCCACCCATCTACCTATCTACTTATGGCTGCTATTGCACCTCTTCCCTTTGTTTGCTATCGAATGGCCTCCCTTCCGATGGATATCTCAATTAGTTTTAGTTAAGATGTAGGTATTAGGTACTCATTCTTTTCTACTGACAGCCTTTCTCATAAATTTCTGACCTCCTTTCTCATAAATTTCTGACCTCCTTAATCTTACGTACTTGTCCATAAACCTTAGGGTTTGTGTCCTAAAAACCTTCTTGTTAAATTCAGCTTGAAGGTCGACAATGAAGTCTTCAAAGTAGTATATATATCTGCCTTTTGTAAACTAACGCGTAGAAAATGCTTTGACACCAAGTGAGAATTATAACTGATTATAAAGCCCATCCATAGGAGGTTTGAGAGATAGAAAAGCAAGAACATGTCACATAGGTATAGATGATATACAGTAGACGTAATTTCCATTTGATACCTTTGGCTTCCATATTAGCATAATCTTCTAGCACAGGTACTTGCTTCAAAATGGGCCAAGGTATCCCTTGGAATACCACAGCGCTCATGTGGATGATGCTAATGAATACGAGCTCCCGCTAAAATGGCGTAATATGTACGGTATGAGACGACGAAGGGTTATTAGGCAAAACACAACATCAGCGACACTCAAGATGCATTCAGTGCTGCGGTTTCATGCATGGCACCCGCGACTAGCAGCACGTTGTTGCTAGTGGCAACAAACTGCATCAATGACAAGAGTCACATGCAGCAGCATCCGCATGCATCACGACAGCGCGGCATGCAGGGTCGGGCCGGCCCGCGGATTCTGAGACGATAAGATAATCTGTCACCAAATCACAATGCCTCGATGCCTTCCAGTTGGTCCTAACGCAATTATTTTGACGCCGAGTTAAGATATGTGCAACTAGGAATGATAGTGAGAATGAAAATAGGCCCATCATTGGCTCAGCCCGGAAAAGTCTTATCGTAATGATGGGACTTTTGCCTCGATCCAGCCTTCTCTGCAGATTGTTTATACTAGTGCGTGTATCTAGCTCCGATCGACTGCATCATAGACCAACGAGAGCAGCCGTGTGCTTCATGTCCATGGCCAGGTATTTCAGTAAGAAGGTATATGCTTGTAGATGAGTTGAAAATATTGTCGGACATACCGGTGTGCATGTGCAGAGCGTAAGAAGCTGAAAAGCGTCAATAACTTGAACTTTGCTGTTCAACAGAAACACCCCCCGAAAGCTAAAATGTTTGGTGCGATTGAGTGAACTAATTTGTCATACTCATGCAGAGTCTTGTATATCACCAGTTCACTTGATATATTTCAAGTATTAAAAAGTCTATATTACAAGGTTTCTGGGTTTCCATTTACGTACAGCCTAAATTTCATATATGACCACTTTTTTTCAAATGTCTTCCCAGTCATAAATATATATTGATTTAAATTTCATGAAGCTCCTGATCAGTTTTAGCTAGAATGATTGTTTCAGCTACGGTGCGCGAAACAATACCGATAGCGATATTGTCAAATCTTAAGTCGCTTGAGCACCAACCGCAGAATCCAATTTTCCACGCCAGTTTCCTTCTCTATCTTTCCCAGCATCTCTCCTGTCGCATCATGAAACTTCTCTACTACCTTCTTTCCACGAGCCAACCCCATAGAGACTTGAATGTCCTCAAATGCTAGCTTACGAATCGCTGGAGTTAATCCGTTGTTTTGCTTTCGCTGTTGGAGTATACTTAAAAGGCGGCCACGGTGCGAGCGGGATTGGAGGGCGTAAATCAAAGGCAGTGAAAGTTTACCTTCAGATATATCATCCGCGAACCCCTTTTGTTCAGTGTACTGCTTTTTTGTAAGGGTTGTGCACAATTAGATGAGACAGAGGGGAAGTTACCTCAACAGCCGTTAAATTTTGGTAATCATCACGGGTCTGGAAGAAGCGGCCGACAAGCTTCATGAAAGGAGTTAGGTCAAGACCTTTGTTAATTGTTGCTTCAGAGCGCATTAGTTCTGCCAGGAGTATAAAGAGAAACCCAGTTTCTGTACTCTTAGTTAGAGACTTGACATTTAAGAGTGAAATAAAAGGGAGGCGTACTTCCATCAACCATGGAGAAGTATTGTGCCTCATCTGGTACGGATGTTTGGTGTGTCCAATAGAGGTCCATTCCTTGGCCAATATGGCCATCTATGAGCGTGTCTAGAAAAATTTTAACCTCAGACTATTTCAATAGTATTTAGTGTCAAATACTTGAGAATATCTCCACTGCTTTACGAGACAATGACTCCGCCGATTTCAGAGCTTTGATGATTAATAGATTTGCGGCGTTAATTGTCCGGCTTATACCGAATACAGTATGCGTGGATGGGAAACCGCGTCGTAATTCAGAATTGTCTTGGATATCATCAAGCCTATTATACGGATTAGCGTATCATATTTCAAGAAGCGAGTAGACGAACATCAAAGAAGCATTGTGTAGGCTATTAACAATCTCCCTTATTGTTGAAAGTGACTTCTCCGGAACTTGATACCAGACTTCGAGGCCATCAATGGCCGAGTTTCGTACGCCCTTTGAAGGGAGAGACTCAATATATGTTCGAGGTTCTAGTACGATCTAAGAACAGTGAGTGGTTAATCTTGATCTTGAGTTAATCCATATTTCTTACAGCTTCAAATTCAGTAGGAGAGGACACCAAAACTCTAGCTTTGTCTTGATACTTCTCTTCTTCCTCCGGTTCTGTGTGATCAGATGATGAACATTTGGGTGAGGTTGACATAGTGCTCTCGTCTTCACTTGGACTGCTTGCCGAGTTATCCGTGTTGTCCCAGTCGACAGGAAAAGAGGCTTGCTGGGCTAGATTTCCTTCCTCCTTTATAATAGGCATATCAGCTGGTGGAACTGTAATGTGAGAATTGGCGATTTTGTTTTGATATGCCGCACGGAGAACAGGATAGCCATCCTCAGCATCCAGGTGGTATCGTGCAGTTGTCATACTCCAAGCGAAGTTACCGGCAGTTACCATCTCCAAAATTGTAAACCAGTTCGCGATATTTTCTGTAAGTCCCCCACTGGTGACAAAAGATTTGATCTCATCGACAAGCTTCTGCTCTCGAATAAGAATCTCTGTCCTCAGTAACTTCTTCGCTTGTGCCGCATCCACTCCGTACCACTTCATGTACAAAAATACGGCACTAACAATTTCGCCCTCGCAGTTATTAGCCTTGTAATTTTTCCATTCTTTGTCGAAGGAAAAGTAGTCGTTGACGAGACACCAGGCATAGAATCCTGCGGTCGTGGCAGCGTGTGTCTGCTTTCTCTCCTCTTCGTTTAGCGTAAAATCTGTGGCAAAACAAATAATGCTCATAGTCCAACTGGCAACTCTGTTAGAACTCAAGCACTTGGACGTAGAACAAAAGGATAGAGGTTTAGCAGCTTACGGGCATCCTGCGTCGACGATGCGAAAAGCAAGGTAGTCATCCAACGATGACCAATTCAAGTCCCGAATCTCAACAAAAACGTCTGACATCTCCTTCCACAAACGGAGACATTCGCCTCCTTTCTCGGAGTCTAATTCAAGAAGCTTAACAGCCATTTTCGCTTGAAGCTGACGACTTCGGACGTGATCTTTTGTCCCTGTCTTTGAATCCCCTGTCAATCCTTCCACTAGAGCAAGATTCGCTTCTCGTAACTGGTAAATGGTAAGTCATCACTAGCTTTGGAGAACCAATGAAGATTGGATAATTGACCACTTGCCTTGGATGTATTTTTGTTCTCGGCGTACTCGATAACTAGATAAGGCTTAGTAATAATATAACTCTTCAATGCAACAAGTGACTTGCCATCATCATGAATATAAGCATATTCAACCATATACGTGATCAATTCAAGTCTTTCTGTAATACTCTCGCAAGCACACAGTGCAGTAAAGTTACCTACACGGGGGTTGATGCATCCTACAGCATAGCTTTTATGCTCCTCGTTGCGTTTGGCATCGGCGCGAGCTGAGCCACTTGCCTCGAGAAAGTCGACTTGACACTGCCAGGACCCTTTGTCTGCCAAAGTTGCATTTTGATGGATTTTTGGTGTAAACTTGCAGAAGTATTCATCGTCTTCATACGAAGCTGGCTCAATGGGAATTGAATGCTGAATAAAATTCTGGCAGGCAGGGAATCTTTCTATTCTAGAATTGTAGTCTGACATGGTTAATGAGAATTGTAATATTGTGAGAATATGGATAGTCAAAAAATTGTAAGGAAACTACGGAGATGCTTTATACCATTACCAGTAAGTTTCTATAGTAACTATCTTCCTTCCTTCACCGTATAGCGCCGTATTTAGCACGGTATTAAGCACCATATTAAGTCTAAGAAATGCGATTGGTAGACAGATACTTCAAGCTGCAAGGGAATTCAATCATTAACTTTCGTTTTTTCACAGTACGTGGGTTTAAAGTTCATCATATATCATATTAACCGAAAAACACTACAAGTCTGCGTCCTAAGTCTGCGTCCTGCACGGCTAGGCTGAGAGCAGGATAATACTCTGATAGGTAATCAATTTTACAACCGATTGGGGGCGATCTTATGGTTTGTACAGTCCCTAACATATGTGCATAAACAATCAGCACGAGTGATAAAAAGAAACATTTCGAAGGTTGATAATGTATTATAGTTTATAGCAAGTCGAATGGTGAGACTTTATTACTCGTTTCGGAGTCAAGTGCGTCGATCTGTGGAACTAGATTGTTGAAGATTCTCTCCTGAGGTGCATGTGCATCACTTGACGCCTTATCATAGATGAAGAAAGATTTAGCTTGTAGTTTCATAGGCTGTAAGTGGTTGAGGGACTCGGTGTGGTCATGACAGGCTGCATATTTGATTCAACAGGTTTTGTTTCGGTGAAGATTTGCACTGCGAGTAGGGTGGGGCTGATATTGCCCCATTAAGACACGGGAAGTCTTCAGTGCAATAGAGAAATAGAGAAGAGCCAAATTCCAGCCTGGTTTGAACTGGTTGAATTTAGAAATGAGTATTTTCTTTTAATTGCCAAGTATATCAAACCCAGTTCACTTGCCACCCGCCACCCACGCAGTATGGGATTTTTCTAGAGACCTTTTTCCTGGTAACTCATGATTCACTGGTCATCTCTAATTATGTCTCCCTGGATGAACACCCCCAGTATAAGCAATGCTAGCAACAACAATAGTCCTGATAGTTCTAATATCTCGGAACCATACGGAACGCTATATACACCTAGATCGGAAAGTTTTCAGCAGCGAGGACTTCTCACAGCTGATCAGGAGAAATTGTTTATTGACTTCTGCAACAAATGTCAGAAGGAAGGACTTTTGGATAATCCAGAAGGTCTTGGAGACACCGACTGTATGGTCGGTATTACTGACGACACAACACTTTTGTAAGATTTGTTTAAAGAATCCTGGTTGGGTTACAGTTTTCTGATAGAATCTAGCCGATTCCTTACTGCTCGACAATTCAACACTGACAAAGCATGCGAATTCTTCAAAGATGCACACCGAGCTCGAACTACGAACAACCTATGGCATTTCTATGAATGCCTCGACGTCGATCTCTATCAGGAAACTGTAGTGCTCGTAAGTTTTCCATAGCTGTTCACCATGTAGATTCACTAAATGATCAAGCAAGTATCCCCAATGGACCGGACGTCGAGATAAGCGTGGACTGCCAGTCTGCCTCTTCGACATCTCAAAAGTTAATTCAAAGACCATTGAAGCTCATGACAAGTCTTCGAGTTCTGCTCAAGTGGTAGAGACTAGCCTACAAGCGCCAAGATCAGTTTCAAGTCAGATTTTGCGCGCATACGCAGTTCATGAGACCTTGACTCGTTTTATCATGCCACTATGCTCTGCAGCTTCCCTTGCTCCAGTCACCAAACAAGTTGTTATTGCCGATATATCTACAATAGGGATCAGACAGATTTGGGGGATAAGAAGTTATTTGGAAGATTTCAGTCGACTACTTGCGCAAAGTTATCCTGAGATCTTGGATCGTGTACTAGTAAGTTCATGAAACTAATTATGTCTAAATCATGTGTAGATTACGCCTCTACCTCTATATCACTTGCTAATAGACGGAAATAACAGGTGATCGGATCGCCCTCTTCTCTTGCTACTATTTGGAAATGGGTAAAGGGCTGGATTGATCCTGTCACGGCCGCAAAGCTTCATTTTGTGTCTTCTGAAGAAGTCCAAGCAACATTGACCTCGTTGATTGATGTAGAGAATATACCTTGTAAATATGGAGGTAAACTTGAATTTGAGATTGGTATGTCGCCAATTTTGGATAGCGAGCTTCTTATGACGCTTGGATGGCAGCCATCTGATGCAAGTTTTCCAATGGGACCCATTCGATGGATGAATCTTTCTGGTGAGTCCAAAGCTGCAGTTGCAGTTGGAAGCTTTGAGGGAAAGAAGAGGTTCGAAGAGATTGCTCGTTTGGATTCTTCTGAATTCTGACGCGTGTTAGAACTATTCTAGTAGTTAAGGAAATATTTCACAGATTTCTGAAATTCTATGATTAAAGTGGTAGCAGAGATGTCTATAGGCTGGTTCTTGAAACCCAACTGGAAAAATTGGTAAAGTGCTCATACTTCTAATTGCGCAATTATAATATTTGTAATACAACTTGATGATCCTAGTCCTATGATCTGGTATTAATCCTTTTAAAATAATGGTTTACTAGGGCATCATCAATGAGCCAAACGGGGCCCGATGGCATTTTATCCTACCCCGGGATCAGTATCTTCCAGAATCTCGTAAGCCTGAATTCTTTTATTTGGAGCGATTCAGGAAATATTACGCAAAACTATACAAATTGCGAGCTGCGCACCCGGTTTTCTTTGTTCATACCCTATAAATCTCCCTGCATTAATGATATTTGCAATAAGCATGAGCAAATAAAAACGAAGAAGTGGTACAACAATGGTCTTGATATCTTTGGGATGTCCGGCACCATTAGAGCATGTCACATGTCAAAATAACCTACAAAACGCCCCATAAACCGCCCTTATCAGCTTGCGTGGCCATAAAAGCGATTGAAGAGGTAGCAATAATATCCATAGTTTGAGTGTATTTAATTTAGAGCTACTGTCCTCCACATCATACATAGTATTCAGCTTATGCTTTCACGTATGAAACTATATCTATAATATGCGAAGCGAATCCTAAATTCGAAATCACCTCCATATACCAAGAGTATTCTAGTTAACTTGACTAGTATCCCTTAAGCTATATAAATGTATGAATACTTATAGATCTATTTATAACCAATATGAGGTACTTAAGTAAAGAGAATATCCTGACGTGTCGCGGTTTGGCACCGCATCCTGACTAGCCAAGAGCTCAAATCTAACATGAAGACCTAGTAGATCCAGGTCTGCAGATCATAACTCATAATTCATTAATGTTCTTAATTATAGGAGCTCTCTCCATAAGCCGGTAAACCACTGTTGGGTAGCCTGCCCAGTTTGGGTTGTTCTCGCCACCGTTCAATGCAATATCCTCAATAACCACAAACCCACAAGACTCATATAGCGGTGTCCCAGCATGACTGGCTTCGACAAAGCATCTAATACCCAAGGAATCCGCTTTCTCAGTACCCCATTTAACTAACAACTTTGCGGCTCCTCGTCGATGCCACGAAGGATCTGTAAAGCAGAGATCTAACAGAGCACAAGGGCCCTGAACATGATCTCTCCTCCGCTGGTAGAACTCATGCAAAATCCAGTCAACATAGGGCCTGTCATTGACTCCTGCACCTGGCGGAACATTACTAATGCCCGCCTCCTTATCTTGAACCCAAGTTGCAGAGACTTGATCCGGCCAACGCTTTCCCTCCGCCGCCGTTTTCAAGGGGCTCCAGAAAAGCCACTTGGCGGCAGCAATGATTGTTTCCACGCCGGTTTCTGCATCCCGATTCACAATCTTGATCCATTCGAATTTGCTATCCTTCAAAGTCTCAAGTTGCCTTTGCACTGTTTTTTCATAGACTTCTTGTGTGGGTGGTTGTGGTGAAGGGTAAATTACTCTGTGCAGAGAATCCATAGGATGGAAGGCAGCATATTGACTCCGCACTATGCTATATAAATCGGCTTCTGATACTGGCTGTAGTTCAAGAGGCATATTGAAATGAGAAATAGAGAGTATAAACAGCTGACTGTGAAGTGAACGAAGAATAATCTCGAGAGTTTGGATGAACCGGTGACAACGAATCCCTAATTTATATGGCAACGAAAGTGAGTCACGATTAATACCAATACAAAGAGGCCGCGTGTGTCGGGGGTGAGAGTCAGCTTCTACAACCTATATTACACAAGCCAAATGGAAGGAAGTGGATAGTTCAGGTCGTTGGTGTGCAGACTTAATGACTCATTCAACCATGAAACGGTTCACTCTTAATGTCGATCCACTCCCGCCGACCCCTGCCACCGAAATAGGCAGGAGGAGAATATTCCCTTATAAACTGGGTAACTATTTCATTTCCATGCTAACTTTGTAGATTACCCATCATTCCCTCCGTCGGGCCCTTTTCTCGACGCCTCATCTTATCGTTGCTTTTGACTCCTTACTCCTTCATTGCTCTTTTACACCTATGATAGGCACAAGAAATTCGTTGTGGCCAACCGAATGCAGACCCCTCTAAATTATTAAGTTTCAAAAGACGCACTGTACTCTATTTCTATGCTTGAACCCTCTACTGTCTAAAACTCCCAAAAGATTTCAATCTCCGTGCCGCAACAAGTTCCGAGCCCAGGTGTGCCACACCCCACCTCCTCCAAGCCATCTAGCTCAGTTCAACATCTTCCCTCATTCCTTTAAAATGCATCCCTACACAAGTTCGAATTCCGACTTTATCGCATCCCCAAATCGCTTCACCGCTTCAGTCAAATCGGCCTCAGGGGCAGCAGCAAACGTTAAGCGAAAAGACACCGCTCGTACTCGTCCCTTTTCAGCGGCAAACCAACTTCCCTTATTGACCAAGACACTGCGACTGGCGCTCTGTAAGTAGATTTTATTTTCAACATCGTCGATTTGAACGTTTTCCTGATATTCCTTCTCGCTGGCTATTCGCTGTATATGCGGGTGTTTTCGCCAGTCTATGGTAACCCAGACGAACATGCCATAGGCAGGTACATTCCAGGTAGCTATCGTACCCGGGATATATTTTTTGCAGGCCTCGATCAATATGTCACGCCTTACACGATATCTGTATGAAAGATTGGCTAGCCACTTAATAAATCCTTCGTGTCCCCATGTTTCATCCAAGAGCTTATACACCATGACTTGGGATATGCCGCTCGGGGTGACAACGCTTACCTCGTGATGGTTGAGAAATCGGTTGACTATTTGGGATGAAGCAGTCAGCCAGCCACAACGTAAGCCCGGGCCGAGAATTTTAGATGCTGATTCAAGTCTGAGAACTCGGCCAGACCTATCCAGTGACAAGTAAGATGGGGGTAGTTGCTCGAGGAAGCTGTCCTGGTCTGCAAGCCCTGTAGCCGCTTCATCCAATGCTCCCATTTGAATCAGGTAATAGGGATCATCTTCAATTATATAAATATCATGCTTCTCAGCAACTTCGTAGATCAGCCTCCTTCTCTCGGCTGATTGGGTGGCTCCGGTGGGATTTTGGCCTGTAGGGATGGTATATAACACCTTCGGCTTTGGTCCTCGTGAGGTATCCCAAGTACTGAGAGTCAGATCCAGGTCATCGGGAAGCAGACCTTCAGCATCCATCTTAATGCCCTGGATTTTGATTCCGAGAGGTGTGGCACACTCAATTGTCCCAGAGTATGTAAACTCCTCGCAGAGCAAGTAGTCTCCGACGTTGAAGAATGTGCGGAAGGCAGTCTCTAGTGCGGCTGTAGTACCGCATGTTAGACAACATTCCCAGTCTGAATAAGGAGGGTTGTGAACAATTTCGATATGTTCGGTGACGAATCGAAGCAATTGGGGTGAACCAGCGGCATAGCCATAGTTCAAAGCTACGCCCAGATCGTAGGAGCCGCTTGACCTTTCCGATTGCATCACTGCTGGTTCTTTGGAATTACTGTCATTAGAATGGAAAGTAACAGATTCCCATGGGAAATTCTCTGGGGCAGGTCTTGCCGTGCCCAAACTGATTGCCCCCGTCCCGGCAACACTGGTCTCGCCCTTCAATGTTGCTCCTTTACGGTTCCTGCTCTCCCGGCTTATGAAACGGTCCAAGCTTTTTGCTTTCGGCTTTAAAAATGCCGCTGGAGACTTAAATGCTTTTGATTTTATGTGTGGAGCAGCACCTTCAGGTAATGTGGCCTGGCTCTGGCGCAGGGCCTGCACTGTGGCAGTCGTCAGGGTGGATGACATTGGTGGCCGATATATTGGATCTTAGCAGATGCTGTGCCTTGAAAAATGCCAAAAAGTATGAACAATGCTTCAGGATAGGTGGTAGTTGTTCATAAAGAGATTATCTTATCGATTATTTATAAGATCCGCGTTCTGGTTAAGCGACGAGAATCGGACCGGAGTTTTTCGAACGTCTCGGAGAACACCAGTTTCTCGGAGTGAACCTGCCCCACTCTGTTCTAAATTGCGGTTAATCAAGTTCCTGTCGAGTTCTCTAAACCGACTAGGGATGGATGACCCGCAAGATTATGCCAAAAATTCAACTCAAACTCCCAGGATTCGGAACTTATCCAGGGATTCCAATCCTCGTTCCAATTGTTGCTGAGCATTTGTTCTTGAAGAGCCGCCGACTCGTTTCGTAGGTGACCAGATGTAACTGCATCTAAAACATTTTGGATCGTCAGCGTCGCCCTGGACAACAAGGCGTAATTGGGCTCTCCAAGCTGCACGATTCCACCGAGCTGGACCTCAGCAACCAGAATGGTCAAATCCTGAAGCATTTTGGACCGGGAGATATCATTGTTCGGTTCTTTACCGACTGTATTATTAAGGAGGGCCAGTGAAATGACCCCAGCCGCTGGCAGGCCATAGTATGCAACCTGGCGTAGACAAGTAAGGACACGATACTTGAGCGAGATATACGGATTTCAAGGGGACTGGTTAACTGTACATACCTTCCAAATCAAACCAACGCCCGAGTTCACCATCTGGTCCCGGAGCACTATAGCCTCTACAGCCAGCGATAGCATCTCTTGGGAAACTGCAAGTAAGATTGCATCATGCTCCGAGAGATGACGTACAAGCACGAGACGAAGCAGGAACAGCATTTGCAGGTGATTGAGACGGGTGTGAGCCAAAAAGTCACGCCCAAATGAGCTCCCATCATAGTTCCTCAGACTTTTTTCTATACGAAAGTGTGCAGGAAGAGCGTTCCACTGCATCTCTGCTCGTGTTTGGATTTCCCTGCTAATGTAAGTATGTACTTACTCCCTCGCCTTTCAACTTACCCAGCCATGCGAATCTTTTTGTCCCGGTCTGTATCCCGAAATAATTCTAGAATTTCTTCCTTTAAGAGCGCCCATATGGCTGACCTTTTGGTGTCGGCTATGTAGTTAATCTTTTCATCGAGGGCCCACACGGTATCATTTTGGAGCGCACCAGTACCTACACTGGTGTCTATCGCATCAGCCCTATTTGACGGGATCTGGAAGTAGCAGAACCTCCCATTGATTCGTGGGGGGCGGCCTAAAAAGATAGCAACATTCTTGTCAGCGGTATAGACTCGGGCAAAGACCGATTTGCGCAAGTTAGCCAGGAAAGGAGGCACATGGGGTCCAATTTCAATTTTCTCCTGGTAGCCCAAGGCAAATAGAGAACTTGTCACGTCTCCTAGCTTACGCCAGGAAAGGTAACCTGCAATTTTAGTTAGAAGGGACATGTCTCATTTGGTAAAGATGATTTGCATGCATCAGGGGAGTGGAAACTATGGACAGGTCCCACTTACTTTGATCACCATCAACAAAGGTGTGTACGATCCAATTTTCATATTGAAAGACGAGTTGCAAGTCATTTAAACAATCCAGCGACAAGCTCAACTCTAGGCACCGATCGGAGATGCTGGTCACTTGCTGTTGGAGCCGCCGCCGCTCCTCTTCAACCATGTATAGCGGCGCAAAACCTGGGACATCGATGGTGGCCCGGCTCGCGGCGGCAAACACCAGACCGAGGGTCTCCCAGCGGATGTGACCCCCGTTGAAATGGTCCAGAAAATCGGCCAAGGTAGAGGACTGGACCATGGAGAAGGGTCTGTAGGAGTTCTTGAGCAGAAGCTTCGAACAGCCGAGGGCCCAATCGTCTGGGCCGTCTATGGCTAACGACCACATCTCTTCAACCGACTGCACGCATCGGCCGAGAAAAGGGCCGGCCAGAGGGAAGTTGGTGCCCTTGGACACCCACACCTTGATCAGGTCCTTCAGATGTACGATCTTGACCGTATCTAGGACATGCTTTAAGAGCCGGGCTCCCCGTAGAGCGAGGTGATCATTGTCGTTGAAAGAAGCATTGGCGGCCACAACGGCGGATGGGTTCATCCGGGTTGGACTGGTTGGGGAAATATGATTGAAAATAGCCTCATGGCTGGAAGAGCCCAGGAAACCTGGATTTGGGTAGCGATGGCGTCGTGGGGGCGAGGGAACGGAGAACTGTTCGGGGGTCGATGCTGGCGATGGTGTCAGAATCACCGTATGGTGACCGGTGGTGCTATTAGTATTGATGTTGCTACTGGTTTTGTGGTTGCCATCATTATTGCTGAGGTCATTGTTAGCGAGCTACCGTACGTGCCTCCATACGCCGTATGTATAGGTCACGTGAATTGGGATGGATGGGTGGAATTAAGTACGTGTTGAGCTGCCTTACGATGAGAGGAGGACAGTGAGTATCGCTGCTGTGTACCACGTGACGTCTCTGGAAGGGACTGGCACGATAGACACATTGGACAGACTTGGTGCGAAGGCGACAGCGAGAACAGACAGGGTGTTGGTGGTCGCATCGAAGCCGAGATCGTCGGCATGGTTCACACGCAGCTAGTCGATTACTCATGTTTCTGCACGTCCTTTGTCCGCACGGAGAAAGCAAATAAATGCATATAGGTAACGTATGTGAATATCGGTCACCAAGAGAGGAGAGAAGGAGAAGGAGGAGAATGAGAAAGTGGACGTCGGAACGGAGGATGAAAGTCCTGTACAGCCCAAGCCAAAGATGGGGTGGTAGTAGGTGTAGGTGGTAGGTGGTGGAATAATAATCTAAGCGAAGATCTGAGCGAGGATCTTGACCGGTTGAGGTCCGGTATCAAGAAGCTCCTGTTCTCTCCTTTGGGTTAGCTTTCACCGATACATACCGGTCCGCTGCGTTAGTACAGGACCTCAGGCGATAGAAGGGCGGTTCATAGTGACCAAGGCAGAGCAAATGATATCTATACACAAGTTTCGCTTGGGTATTGGAAAGAGAGGCGGTAAACACATATCCCTCCTCTTCTTTTCCTTCCACTTTGCCTTTTCGGCTTTCTCTTCCTCGTCTTCTTCTTCCTTCCTCTCCAAAGGCTACTTTCACGGATCTCCACATCAAAGTTTGGAAAGGTGCCCGGATTACCACAATCTTGCCACTTGCTCCGATTTAAACTATGTAGCATATCTAGAAACTCTTTGCTTAGCACCAAGCATAGTGCTCGTTATTTATCCATTGTGGTGCTTCCCCCTCTTCGCCGTTTTCATCATACCATAGACCACTAGCAATGCTCTCTTCTTTCCTTTCGACTACTAAATATTCAATTCCACTTTGAACAATCATATCTTGAACTGTCGGTGTAGTGTGCCACAGCTTCACTTGATCAAGCTTCCACTCGGCTGCCTCGTCCTGAGCAGCCTCCAGAACTGCTTTCAGATAGCCAACTTGTTCGCCATATACAACTTTATGCAAATCTTTCTGACTGTTTAATGAAGAGTTGCTCACCAGATCACCCTTTTCGACGACAAGTCGTAGAATATACAGTGTGTTATCACCCAATTTATCATCGGGGTGTGTGTAATAGCGGTGTGTCCATATTGCCCATATTCGACTACCTGGTGGCCCTGCAATTGCTCCTTTAGCAGGTGGTACCTTTCCAAAAAGCATACCACAGGCAAAATCTTCCTTAGCTATGTGCCAAAGCATATGGTCAACATCTGGCATAATCGTCACACGCCTCTTGATCCCTTCAGCTGGAATTTCCATCATCTTCCTGGTCATGAATTCGTCTTCTTCGCATAGCTTTGGAAGGTCCTGCGACAGAAGCTGTTGGGCCCAGGGGCGAAGAGGAATTTTGGAGGGATGAAATACAACGTGAGAGTTTGTCGGACTTGGGTGCCAGCCTAAATTTGCATAGTATTTCTTGCCAATATCCGAGTAGAGTATGCTTCCAACACATCCATTTGGCTCTGCCTGCCAGTTTTGAAGAACCTTGGCTAGTTCTCGCATCATGCGCGGTGCGTAACCTCGACTGCGGTAGGTAGGTGGACAGAAAACACTAGCAATACCATGAACAATAGTATCACTGACATTTCCATCCATATCGCTCATCAATGCACGTTTGCGAAAACTTTCACAGGAGCTCAAAATTTGTCGCTGCTCTGGAGCAAGATTCAGATCCACCAAGACCCAGGTCGTCATTCCACCATCCTTTGCCAATGGTACAGTCGTCAAATAAAGGGATTCTTTGAGATAGTCTGGCAAAGTGAATGAATCTTTCCACGAGGCCGAGGTATTGGTCCAAATGGTGGCACATTCCGCTTTGGTAGGATGGCTTAAACCTAGTTCGGATGACTTAGAATCGGGTAAATTGCAGTCATCTGGTAACAACTCCATAGTGGTCATTGTATCCAACACTTTTGTGTGCGGCTGAGGAATCTAAGATAGTACAGGACTCTTTGTGCCATAAGGAGGATATTAGTCAAGATTTTAGAGTTTACTAGCACAACTCAAAAGTGGGCATAGGTCGGCCCAGATTAATAAATTACACTTCTCCCCCTCGATGTGTGTTCTTGGGGCAAACTTTACCTTCAACCTGGAGACTTGGAAAGCTTGAGTTTTTCAAGAAAGCACTCTCTTCGAAAGCCCCCTCTTGCTAGGGAGCTCCGCATCGTAATAGGCTTGTAACTCTAGAACCGACACGCCATCCCTGCCGATGTTAACATCTTGTAAGATAACCGTTACGTAGTCTCGAGGTAAATTTTTAAGGTATAGGTTCTTTGATGAGTTTCAATAAGCTTGGTCCCAGAGATCCAGGTCTTCGTCTACAACAAATCATACAAATGAGGAAATGGTGCTAACTTGCTTGCGAGACGAATTGAGGGGAGGGCATACGGATAGGTTAGCTCAAAAGTACTCAGAGCTGTATATCTTGATCTTCGGTTTCTTTAGAAAGCATGACATGATGCTTCAAGAAGCTGACTCTGAAGTGTCTTGACGCTGGTGTCGTGAATGTGCAGAGGTCACATGCAGTTCAATCACCTGACACGGTTGCGAAGAGGGGCAGTTCTCGTGAATAACCTTGCAGACCCCCATTCATCCTCGTCTTGCCCTATTCTTAGGTTTCATCAGAATCAGTCCATTACAAACGCAACTTGATAGGTCTCGGTAACAGGTATAATTTACCTAACATAACTTAAATTCCAAGCTTTAAATTTAGCTTGTAGCGTTAGCCCTAGGTGTTTATCAATTTTATCTGGGGAACATAGGAGGACAGGGAGCTTGAATCAAATTGACTTGCCCACAGTGTAAAAGATAGGCGCAAGGTTCTATACTACTGGATGTTACATTAGGTAAGGGCTGGCTTAAAATACAATTGGCGCACAAGATAAAATGGCGTGATGCACTCTGTACGATAAAACAACAAAAATGCAAAGAATTCTACATTTGTATACAATAACCGATATCATTCTCGTCTAATTGGTGCTTGAAGGACAATGAACCAGGCCTTACGTCACTTCGAATATTTTTGGACAAGGTCAACTGAGTACTTGTAAGGCACGACCCCAAGCCTCCTCATCTTGGCCATTCAGATACTTATGTTTTAGACAATATACCTCACGCTAGAAATATGGCCGAAACTCCTGAAAATCTTGCAGCTACCCCTCTCGTGCCAGAAGCTGATATTTACAACGACGACGACTCGGCAATTGATGACAGCGTCGTAGACTCCACAAAATCGATAGCGTCCTCGATATTGAGATATAGAGAGGAGAATGGAAGAACCTATCATGCATACAAGGAAGGGAAATATGCCTTGCCTAATGATGAAGTAAGATACGTCGATATAGATCTCTTGCTTGTGAGATAAAGCTAATTGAAATATAGGGAGAAAATGATCGTCTTGACCACATGAATCATTTGTTCTCGCTGACAATAGATGGAAAGCTCTATCTAAGTCCTCTCGACAAAAAGAAAACTCACCGAGTACTGGATGTAGGAACTGGAACAGGTATATGGGCAATTGATTTTGGTAAGTGCGACAATAACGGATGACCATGCGACACTGCAAGCTGATTTCGATTGTAGCCGATGATCATCCTGAGTCCGAAGTAGTCGGAATTGATCTTAGCCCAAGTTAGTGCCCTTTTCAGATACTCGAACACTAAAAAACTAAAATCTTACAGTCCAGCCTTCATTCATCCCTCCAAATCTGAGATTCGAGATTGACGACCTAGAAGAACTCTGGACTTTTTCCAACCCTTTCGATTTCATCTACTGTCGACAAATGACAGGCAGCTTTTCAAATTGGCCGAAATTTTTCAAGCAAGCATATGATAATTTGAACCCTGGTGGGCGTATTGAGCTGTTTGACATCGTGCACCCTATAATTACAGATGATAATTCGTGGCCAGAGAACTCGGCGCTGTTAAAATGGACAACTCTTGTGACTGAGGCCATGATAAAGTTCGGGCGTCCTTTGAACAGTACCTTGAAATATAAAGAGCACCTTCTAGCCACTGGCTTCAAGGATATCGTACAGATTGAGTACAAATGGCCTATCAACACATGGCCAACGGATAAGAAGGCTAAGGAACTAGGTAGGTTTTGGCTTCTATAATCATAGCAATAGCTATATCCTACTTACATTGCCCTTTGATCAGGCATGTGGACACATGAGAATCTTACTACTGGACTCTTCGGATTGAGTGCTTTCGTATTTACGAACTTAATTGAGCCAAAATGGACCGTGGAAGCATTAGAAGTGTTTTTGACGGATGTGAAAAAAGAGTTTCGAGACACAAGAATTCATGGCTACCTACCAGTGTGAGTGTCCCAGAAACTATCGGAAAGGCGCTTTTGTTTAATATATTGTACAGGTATGTAATCTATGGCAAGAAGCCAGAGGAACCAGAAATTGCTTGAACAGAAGAACAGAATTGCATGAGCTATCTACTCAGCTATCTTTCTTTTTAACAAGAGAAAGTGACAATCCATTTTCTTGAACTAAATAAGGTTGTGTTTAAGCAATGTCTAATACCAGATGACATTGCAACAAATCACTCAAGATTTTGACAATCGTGCCGTTTAAAAACCACCGCTTAAATGTAAAAAAGGAAGCCATGCGGCAGGCATGATCAGAAAATTGGTCCCTATCATCGATATTCATTTAACTTGGCTGACAATTGTGGTTTCTTGAAGTCGCTGGGTATAGGAGTTATTGGTAGACTTAGGATAATAGTTACATCCATACTTTACAGAGATATACAAAATAGATCACATGTAACCTTCGAATCTACTCTCTTGGGCAATATCCAGGGTGCCTAGATAGATCTAGAGGTTCGCGAAGATGGTTTATAACATGGGAAATGATGTAGTAGAATCTGTCGTCTATGATAGCGCAAAAGAGGACTCGAAATGTTTAGTTAAAGTTATTGGCGGCCTCAATCGGATTTTGGAAGAATTAATCGATTGCAGAAAAGTATTTACAAGTCGAAGCTCATTATTAAAGTAAGCTATGGGCTTTGTATAATCCTAGTTAGAAAAGGTAAAAGTATACACAAGCCAGCGAGCTTGGTACAGTTACTAGGAAGTTACTAGACACTCTTTGTCCCTAACTAGTTTCAAAACCCAAAACAATACATGTAACTAAGAATAGAAACATGAAGCCTCCGATGTACAAAGTCTGAATCACTATATTTCTAGTGTCACAGATCATAGTAAGAACTAAGGCAAACAGAAAGTGTAAGAAGTTCATAGTTACTGGGACATATAATATAGACTGCTTTTAGATTAGCCGTTGTGCTGCAATCAGTATCTTGTGTTTCTTAAGGAACACTCTGGTTCAATCTATAGTCTTGATTGAGTCTGCTGGTTCGTAAATACGAGGGCTACACTTATTACCATATAATTAGTGCAAAACTCATAATGATACAAGATATACATTGAAACCTTAGAATATATATGACCGAAGGGAAGCTACGTAATTAGAAAGATCACGACCCATACAGTCAAACGGGGCTCTACCTGCATCCAACTGCTCGCAATTTTCTGTCTATAGCGAGTCTGTATATAGTGATCATGGAACCTAGATGTCTGCCATTAAGGTTTGTTCGGACTAAGCGGGTGGGTTTGAAAAGGTTGAAGGCAAACTTTTACCTCGGTTGGCCGAATGATGCGAAGCCCTTTGCGGCCCAAATTTATAATTTATTCGCGTAGCTGCCCATCACACCCATATACTGTATATAATTTTAATTGGCAGAAGTCCTTGAAAGCCGAGTCTTACGTTAGTCTTGGAAGACCTTGGAAGATGGCCTGTAAACCCTGCATTGTTGTCGGCTGTACGTAGGGCAATACGAGGCACCTTCCAATGGCAATGGCCTTTTCCTTGCGATTACATTGTGGATAGTGGGGATAGATGGTTGTAATATTTTAGCCAAGTCCACGGAGAAAGTTTTTATAGACCATCTAACACGGTTCGTCACTTTGGCTGTTCCGAAGACCGAAGGCTACTATTGATTACCCCGCTATCTTTAAACCATACTGCTACTCTCTTAATTCAGAATCCATTTTGGCTCTGAGCTAGCTGGTGATTTAAATCTCGATATCTACTTTCTAAAGACTGGGTGCAGACGCCCGTCTGAGATTCAAATCTTTACTTCAGAATCAACCAGATTTTTAAAATGGGATCCACTAAAGAAAAAACGCTCAAGCAGTATGAGCTGAAGCTCGACCTGTCACAATATGCTACCTTAGATGCCCAACAAGTCGGTCATATCCGTCACTTTTATAACCTCGTCTCGCAAGCAGACGGATCATGGCACCACATGGGCAGCATGGAACCCATGCAAGAATTCAACGATGCATATCGCTATCAGCTTGCAACTATGGCTTATGCTATGTCGGTGGCTCACTTTCATCGACAGCCAGCCCTTCGAAGTGTTTACAAGTCCCTGCTCCGTCGTATCATTCATAAGATGCTCTGTCGTGACGTTTGGGGCTACTGGTTTTTGACGAGTCACTCTGGCTCCTTGACCGAGCCAGACCGGACAGAACTGCGCAAGCCTTGGGCAGATCCGGTTGTGCGCGAAAACATCATGTATAGTGGCCACTTGTTACTTATGACTAGCCTGTACGGCATGCTCTTTGATGATGACGAGTTTGAGAAGCCCGACTCTATTGTGTTCCGGTGGACACCTTTATTTTGGGGCTTCGGCCCTGAAATATTTTCCTATGATAACCGGAGCCTTCAAAAAGCCATCCTTGAAGAGATGGAGCGGAACAACTGGGTTGGTGTATGCTGTGAGCCGAACCTAGTGTTTGTAGTTTGCAATCAATTCCCGGTGATGCCCAATTCTTCCTCTGTATTAGACCGAAACTATGGCTAACTAAAGTTTAAGATCATTGCTATGCGCTATAATGATATTCGTGACGGCACTAATGTTGTAGAAGGAGTGCTTGACAAGTACATGAAAGCATGGGACAAAGCTGGAATGGTCCAACCAGGTGGCTTGTTCGCAGACTGGCTCATGGTTAAGCAACAGAAGATCATTCCTCCAGTGAATATTCCGCACGGATCACTCCCACCAAGAGACATTGGTTTTACTGCTTGGTATGTTCCAAATGATGGTCTACAAAAGGTTTGCGTGAATAGATAAGCTAACGAAATGCTTAGGGCAGGAGCATATATGCATGCGTGGAATTCTGAGCTCATAGAATCGAAATATGAAGAGCAGGCGCTCGGTTACGTTACGAAGATCAATGGACAATATAGAATCCGCCCAGCACCAGTGGCAAATGCTTTCCGAGCTCTAGTCAAGTTCCAAGGTAGTGCGACTGAGTCAGAAAAGACTCTGAAGCAAGCTGTTGAAGATTCAAGAAAGCTACCTCGCTCTAGAATTCCATTTCATGCGCCAACATACGGTATTGTTTGTCAATGGCTATCAGAATTAGGGAAGAGAGAGGAACTTGGCGATGTTCTTGATTATGCCGATAAGCACCTTAACCCTACGTGGGAAAAAGGCGGGCTTTTCTACCCGAGACAGGATGAGCAGAACCCTGATTCTGCGGACATGAACTACATGGAGCCGTTTTCTGGGAATTCCGGTATTGCTTACGGCAGATTGAATGTCCCTAACGGACAAAAGATTATGTGGGAACAACCGTGGACTGGGCAGACTCTGTTATCTCGGCCCTGGATTGATGGAGTTACACTGGAGAATGAAGTTGACTATTTGCGAGGCTACTGGGATGATTCTAAAAACGCACTTATTCTTACAGCAAAAACCTGGGATGGAAGTAAGACGATCCTAAAGCCACATGCTCAAAACTTGAGCTCAGGGGAGTGGTACGTTTACGTTGATCATGAGTTTAAAGAATCTAAAGTCGTTGATGATAAAGGCTCTTTCCAAACGGAGGTTACTATTACTGGCACACCAACAGATATTGTATTTATCAAGAGTAACAGTCTTAGAGACGAAGCATAGTGTGTATTTTATATAGGTGGACAAAAATTTATCGGGTTGCATAGGCAATTGATTCCTGTATTACGGAATCATTTACGTTGCAATATACCTAAACCAACACTTACTAAGTAGAACTTAACTGATAATTGAGGTTTCTTTAAATCCGAGATTATCCGAGAAGTCAGTAACACTTGCATTTTCAACTGGAAAGTGAGTACTTAGATATTCTTTCCAGGCTTTCTAACTACAAAAGTATGGTTGGTAATTGCAATTGTAACCGTGACATTTTTCCAACCCAGTTTTCCACGCTCTCTGAGCCCCCTGCATGCTTTAATGATTCCCTATCTTGTTTCCATAATCGACTAAGGAAATCCACGCTTTTAGAAAGTATATCTGACCTCCATGTCTCGTGGTTCTTTTTTATTCGGGCCGAGATTAACCTTTGATGGGCTCCTACAACGGCGCAAAGGCCGACAACGACCAGCGGCCAGCATAGTATTCCATTTGCTGGTGAAGACGGAAGAAGTAGCTCGAGTGAGACGATGAATTCCGAAACAAGATTCTGTACTGAGGCAGATCTATTTGAAAGCTCGGGGTTTAAAGTCTTCTTCAAATGCAGCAAACATGCAATTCGGTATAATTCGGAGGTTATTGCATTATCGGAAGCGTTCTGATTATCCTCCGGTGCCTTTATCATAATTGTCTGGTTTTTTAATTGCATCTCAATCATCTGAAGCTCAAATTTCGTGACTCCATCAAAATCCGATGTTGAAGAAGAATCCGACGTTAACATAGCAATCCGAAGGATGATTGAAAATAGCTCGCGGGACGTCCCAAGAAGCACTCCTTGATATTGATAGCTTAGTAGGAAGGGCGAATCAAACACATGGTAGGCCGATGATAAGTTTAGACGCTTTCCAAGTGAGAAGGCAGTCAAGGTAAAAATGTAGCAAAAGATTTCGAATACAAGACCACGCATATCAGGATTCTGGGCCTTTGCATATAAGCGATTACAACACATAGTGGCTGCGGCATTAATATGTGGGACCATTCGGTCGTTATCGGTAAAATTTACAGCCTAGAAGATTGGTTAAAAGAGATTTATCAAGTGAGCTCGAGAGCTTATGCCTAGATCCTACCTCATGGACGCAGAGCAGGACAATAGCCAACAGTGTATCGTCTGAAAAACATCAGCTCCAAGGTCGAAACCTAGTTAGATCATAAGATAACTTACCCGAATAATTTTGGTTACTGATAAGGCTGAAAACATTCACCTCATCATTAATTGCGCCGTGAATGCCTTTCACTGCTTGGCCGTAGTAATCGTTGGATATGCTGGCTAGGCCAGAGTGGGAAGCCTCAAATTTATTCAGGTCTCCAGCCGCCACAGCCAGAACGCAATTCATCACTATTGGATTCCTAACTGCCGCAGGCATAATAATGCCGAGAAAGGAGTCGCGTTTTGCATCCTTGCATGTTGTGAGCCATAAAGGGCTGCTGGTCTCAAAATGGGAGAGCAGACGCTGAGTTAAGGTTGCACTTGGTGCTGCGAATATAAGCGTCATCGGTCCCAGTTCTGCAGGAACAGCGAAGTCCTTATTGAATCGAGATTGACGACGCCGACGCTGCTTTGGACAGGGTTCATCCACACCAATCCACTCGCATTTCAGACCACTGTTGAGGCACCTTGTGCATATAGGATGCACCTCGTTACATTTCTTCTTCCGCTGACGACACGGTTGGCATCCTTTCTTCGATCTACGCAGCAGTCCTTCTTTGTTTGCGTTATCCATGCTTTGGTAGGAAACTCAAAACTGTGGAAGAAAGCTCGTTTTTATTGGAAGGGGAGGACGCCCAGAAGGGCAACAATTATCTCCAGATAGTTGGGGTAGGAAGATAATTTGGAAAAGCGTTGAAACAAATTTGATTCTGTCCTGCAAGAAAAACCCGGGTGAAGGCTCAGGATTAGGATACGGATTAGGAAACCGAAGAGTCGTGTTGTCAAGGGGTGGAGTTAATGGAGGGAAATAATGTATGTTTGCGATGCGATGCTGGTTGAGATAAGGAGGGGGGAGGCGGGGTGGGGTGAAGAGTTTTGAAATAGTCAATGCAAGTCACGAGTGCGGGGCACGCACTACCTACTCACTCACTCGTTCGCGGTGTAGTATTCAAATTGGGGTCGAATAATCCTAAATGGGTTTTGTGTAAATTATACTTACTTGTTGTGTTCACGAACACCCCGAACCCTCTTCGCTATGCTGTTCAGTACTCAAACGTGCCATTGGACTAATCAAACATCATTTCCATCACTACATGTCAGAGCATACACTTACGTGGCTAACTGATCTATATCTGCACAGCGATGATGATGACTAATGGTGAAGGTGCGCGGCTGTTAAAAACCGAATTTGGACTAGCCTCTCACCTAAGCCGCTGGGACGAGCAGGAAGCACACGACAATGTCTCGATAATAACCCTCCGACACGATGCAAGGCACGAATCTCGTACACATGCGTGGCTAGCCAATCGATAGCTGCACATTGCAGTTGACAATAGCAGTGAGCGCGGCTGTCAAGAACTGAATCTGGATTAGCTTCTCTCTTAAGCCGCGGAAACGAGGGAAACCACAATGTCTCACAGGGTCAATTCATATTTGGACCTATTATCTATCTCCCTACGGATTAAAGCTTCGCCAATAATACACTTTGCTATGATTTAGACTCTGGCATCTTCTAGCTGTGTGGCGCTTGCCCTTTTGCTTTAACTAATGCACAATATTTGTCGTATAGATACATATGTAACCCACCCGCCGCGTCTATACTCTACTTTAAGTTTTGAAAAGATTCACTTCCTGTTCTTCAACTATCACACCGCAGTGGGTGTAACTATCTTCATATTGATTATACTTTCTTTTATTCTTCCATAAGAACCCGATAGAAAATGTCTCTCAATACCACTGAGCATACTCTGCTCCCAGGGGAGACGGAGACAGAAGAGTCAAAAATGGCTCGGGGGGCGTTGTACTGCGCATTTGTCCCTAGCATTGTAAAAGCACGCAAGAGATGCCATCATGCGTGTATCCGTTACAGCAATGCTGGTGAGGGGTCTCGCCGAGAGCTCGTACAACTGTGGAAAGAGTGAGTCAAATCTCAATAGTTATTAGCCACTTCGAGTCTCTTACATTGGGACTATTTGCGAGGAGTATCTCAGCTAATCTTCAGTTTCTACTAGCATTATCGACGACCGTACCCCATTACCACCACCAGCTGCCACTGAGGACGAGGATTCCGAACTTCTAAAAGCTTACCCCTGGGTTGATGGCCCAATTCATATCGACTATGGAACTAACCTGCGTATCGGCACCGATGTCTATATAAACTTCAATGCCACATTTATCGATACGCTACCGATTCACATCGGCTCCCGAACTCTCGTTGGGCCAAATGCATGCTTTTTCTCTGGAACGCATCCTTTGGATCCAGCCGTCCGCAACGGAACCGCCGGACCAGAATACGGCAAGGAGATTTGGATTGGTGAAGATTGCTGGCTTGGAGGAAACGTTACAATTTTGCCCGGTGTTAGAGTTGGTCGTGGGGTAGTTATTGGTGCTGGAAGTGTGGTCACAAAGGACGTGCCTGCCTTCACAGTTGTCGCAGGTAATCCTGCTAGAGTACTTAAAAAGATAGAAAGTGCCTGGAATCCAGAAAATAAAGATTAATAGTATCATCCATATCATTGATTCTGCTTCATCTGCGTTAGAATAAACGTGCAAATTTTAATTAAACAGTAATGTAACAGGGCTGAGCGAGAGGATGTCTTCAAAATTAGACCGAGGTTCTGACTCGAGCCTCATGCTGACTTACTTTACTGTTTAAGGGTTGGGGTTGGCGCTACTGATTGTGACAGAATGAAGCAGCCGCAGTCAGAAGAGGAAAAGTGCTACCCACAATGACATACCGTAACCGTAAGCACAGGCAGGACCGCAAAGCTCGGGTAAACTTCGTATTTCGGGGCACGGTAGAGTATCATTCCTGGCCCGTCTCCTCACCCCACTTTCTGACTATATATACGGCGTACTATCCGCTGAATTAGGCAACTCTAGTATGAAGGACAGTTATGACCAGCTAACTTTATAAAACACTGAGCCGAGGGTAATAGCAAAATACTCTGCGGCAAGTATCTATACACATGAGATAAATCGATCGAAGACTCTAGATCGCGTTTACATCATCAATCCTCCACCATGGCGAACCCAATCTCTACTGGAATGAATATCGAACTTGAATCTATGCCTGATATCACCAAGATGGAAGACTCGAAGCATAAAATCCTTGGAGAAGAGGTGACTGACTCGGATAATATTAGAGAAGATATCCCAAGAGAGAATGCGGTAGACGCTCTCCAAAGGTGGTATACGCCTCGCATCAATATGTGGAGAGTCTTCGCCACATTCTGGTCATTCTTCGTGGTCGGCATGAATGACGGTTCCTACGGTGTAAGTTTTCGATAGGTAGATTTAAGTCGAGAATCAGCATTGACATAGAAACAGATATTAATCGTATATGTATGCAGCTATTCTCTTCCTTTTCCCCCAACCATTGTTCAGCCTTTCTAATATTTCGCAGCTCGAGAGTTATTATGATCTCAATTACACTGTCGTGTCTTTAATCTTCCTCTCTCCTTTTGCTGGCTATTCTGCTGCAGCTTTAGTCAATAATATTGTGCATGTCAAACTTGGCCAGCGGGGAGTGGCATGCTTAGGACCGCTGTGCCATCTTGTCTCGTATATTGTCATCGCAAATCATCCTCCGTATCCCGTTTTGGTGGTCATGTTTACCTTTATTGGGTTCGGCACTGGCCTCATTGATGCGGCCTGGTCTGCGTGGATTGCGAATATGGCCAACGGTAATGAAGTTTCGGGTTTCTTACATGCTTGTTACTCCTTGGGTGCAACCGTTGCTCCTCTCATAGGTTCTGCAATGGTTGACAAGGGTAAATATCCCTGGTATTACTATTACTATATCATGGTATGTGCATCCAGAGACATTTAGGGGCAATTCTCATCGATAGTAGATTGCAATTGCTTCACTGGAACTTATTACGTCATCATTGACCTTCTGGAAGCAGACAGGCTCTGTATATCAGAAAGAAAACCCCATGGAGGGACATAGCCAATCTGGACGAAGTCGAGAGGCATTGAAGAATAAAATAACTTGGATATTTGCAATTTTTGTTTTCGGATATATGGGAGTTGAAGGTAGGGCCTCATGTCGATTGGATTTAATTATATTACTAACGCGCCGTAGTTTCTCTAGGTGGTTGGATTGTCACGTTCATGACTAAAGTCCGAGGCGCCTCATTTTTCGAGTCTAGTATATCTTCTACAGGCTTCTGGGCTGGGATGACAGTTGGTCGTATTGCCCTTTCCTTCTTAACAGCAAGGTTGGGGGAATTTAATTCAGTACTGCTTTATCTCAGCATTGGCGCCGGGCTCCAGATCATATTTTGGCTTGTTCCCAATTTTATAGTGTCTGCAGTAGCAGTTGCATTCTTGGGAATGCTCTTGGGGCCGTTGTTTGGTTCATCAATGGTATATATCACGAAACTGATGCCGAGACATCTTCATATAGGAAGTGTTGGTTTTGCTGTCGCTATTGGTGGTTCTGGAGGAGCTATATTTCCTTTCATAGTTGGAGCAATTGCGCAGGCAAAGGGGGTGCGGAGCTTACAACCAGTAATCTTAGCTTTATTGGCATCGATGGGAGGACTATGGCTTCTATTACCTAGAAAGGGCCGAAAGGAACATAATGAGGTTTCTAGTTCAGATGTCACAGTTTAGTGAAGACTTAATTTTAGTTGGAGCACAGTACAAAAAGCAGCATTTATATGTTAAGAAATTATTTAATACCAGTATTTAAATTTTTGCAGCAGTTAACCTCTGATTATATCATTTGATCATCAATAACATCGCCTTTAACACCAAGTTCACTTGCCAAGCCTTGGCCCCCTCATCATGAGTACATTTTTTATCTACATTACTCCCCATAAGGACCAAAATCTATCACAATTTCATCTACCCCCGTCTATCCATATTTCAGGTATATCCCTAGTCCTTTAATGCTTCGGAACAACGTTAATATCAGATAGTCGGCTTTCGAGAAGTACGTGTTCGGTGTCTTTCGGCACAATGTTGCTTGGGTAGCGGAGATAGAAGATTAAGACTATAAAGATCATCAAACAACCGTCGAAAACATACAAGGTCCACTCGTGTGTCAAAGGGTATCCGTCTTGCCCAAGCACGAATTCAATAACGCGGAAAATAGATCGAATCATAATCAGAGCGCTGACTGTGTAAAGCATCATAAGACTTTGCTCCCAGGTTTGATCGACCTCGTATGAACGGCTGGTAGGGTTTGCACGAATGCGCTTGTGGAAGAGGATAGCGCATAAAGCGAAGAGCCCGAACATGATGACTTGTATCATAAGACCTGCGATGACCATGTCTTTGCCAATATTTGCAAGACTAGACATAACCATCATGCCCGCGGAACCTCCTTGTATCAAAAATGCGCACACATCACCAATGACAAATGTCTTGGTTAATATGCCGACTTTGATGGGAGAGTAAGCTTCACCTCCCACAAGTCTGATGATACGGCCGAGGCACATGTAGATAGAAGCTGCGAATAGGGCTGGCGCGACGAGGATGAAAGTACTTTGGATGACATAGGGTATCAGATTTTCTGAGTTGTTATGCGCTGATGCCCGAGCACAATAGCCCACAAACTCCACTAGGTTTTAGTTAGTACTATGAAAATTATTAGTAAACATGAGTGTCCTTACAAAAACATCCGATTACGATAGGTAAGCAGAATTTAGTCTTCGTCTTGTACACTCGCCAGCCGAGAGCGAAGGTACCGACAAGGAATAGTAGAGCAAATATGACAGCAGCAGGAATGCTAGGTAGGTATTTCCAGAGATAATAAGTGCCACCAGCGATTGGGAGAAGGACGGCCATGTTGTCGAGATCTACCGCGCAAGATAAAAGATAATGAGGAAATTAGTAGGCAATTTGAAGGTTATGTCTTTCGACAAAATGACTAGTTGGTCTCTATTTATAGGCCGATTAAGGACTGATATTGTGACAAGAGATTCAGTGCCCAAGAAAAGTTGTTAGGGACGTAAGACCACAGTAATTGAGCGTGAGGTAGACTTGCTAAAGAATCAATCACACATTGAAGGGGCGACTTCTTATATTTATATAATTGAAAGATAAACCTCGCTAGAGCAGCTCTGCATATTTGTATTAGCACATAAAAGGGTCTTATTATTGCGGAGCACCTCCTGTCGTATACTTAAAGTTGTGCGCCTAGCTGTATAACTCGTTTATCTCGTTTGGCTCGTTAGGCTCGTTAGGCTCGTTAGGCTGGTTCATCTCTAGCTCATTTACCTCGTTTGAATCGTTTAGCTTCGCATACTTGGCCTCCTAGCTATATTTATCTCCAAATCTCAATGGTTTCTATCCCCCTAGCTATACCATCGCTATCAAATTTTCAAGATTCCATATTTTGAAATGCTTTAGAATATTCAAAAGGTACATAAATATAGAACGTCTGATTTTTAGGCCTGTATAAACTCCCAAAACATCATGCATGGCTTTTAAAGTATAAACTTATGTCGGCCAGTAATTATATTTATCATTGAAGCTTTAATTGATAATTAAGACAGGTTGGCCGACGTGTGGAATCCGCAACCAAAGAGCTTTTCAACACAAACATGATGAGACGCATCCAGAATACATAAAAGGACCAAATATAGGATAAATCTGAATGGGATCAACGCTTAGTCAACCTAGTCTAAGCTATTGCATTCAAATTTACCAACTTGTAAACACAGCCACAGAGTGTGTATTAAGCCAGTGCCTGGCATTGACATGATGCTTGTCGAATGTCATATATTTGCATCAATTGAGGCAACAGTGCTATTTTCCTGCATTCTATCTTGTTTATCCCGTTTGGCTCGTTTATCTCGTTTAGATCGTATACCTCGTTTGGTCTCGATGGTAAAGTGCCTGCTTTAACCACTAGCAGAAGCGAGCCTCAATCTCGCTAATATTAAGATAGAACTTTATCAACCAGCAAAAGTGAAGGCGAGATACTGGACGTTGGTTGGAGTCCGTGAGATGGGAGCCTCAATCTCGTCCGTTCAAGCTAGATGCTTCCAAGTAGAGCTGCAAGCTGGAATACGAATTGCATCCAAAGGTGGCGCAGGTCTCGGCCGAATATCCCAATTCTCTGCATCATCTTACTCTCAAATACAAGGATGGCTTTTGCGAAACTCCCAAAATGCTGGTGGATCCCAGCTGTTTTGCAGTCGCGCTTCTGAGCCCTCGTAATGTCATATGTGTATATAAAGGTCGATTGTGTTCATAACGGATTCGCTCAGAGCCGCCTTCTCACCTTGTTCTTTTTTCCTTACGCTCATTTCAAAAACTTCCATTCGCTCAATAGGGTATCCCAAAAGAATATTTCATAGCTATCACGATGCCACTGTTGAAGGCGGCAGTGGCTTTCTGGCTTCTGAGCGGTACCCTGGCTGAGTCTGTTTACTGGCCGCCCGTATACAACAATGTCACCTCCAACGTGGAGATCCTATCGGCTCCAAGCAACCTCGATGGCTTCAAGATGAATGCATCCGCTAAAATCGGTGGAGCGTTTGACTTTTGGTATTTTGATGTGGTTTCTGAAACAACCAACGCCGGTGTAAACATCGTTTTTTTCAACACTGGTGACTTTGCCGCGCAAGGCAACACACAACCACTAGCTGTTCAACTTACTGGAAAATTCGATAACGGCACCGAATTTAATGTGCAAACCTATGCTACCGAAGGTGCTTATGTTAAAAACGACGAATGCGGTGTTGCTGGTGAGTGGATGGGTTCTGGTGCTAGCTTTACGGGTTCGAATTTACACGCACCAAATGTCACATACCAAATCACCTATGATGGAACAGCTGGGGGCGTTGAGGGAACAATCACTTTTCACGCTGTGAGTTACATCTGAGTGGCTTTTAACATTCCGCGCAATTCTTGCTAATTGTCATTCAACACAGAGAGCACCTGCCCATTTTCCATGCAATACTAAGGACGTTGCTGGTGCCACCGAGAATCTTCTCCCTTACCTATTTTGGGCTAACGCTGTCCCTGATGCCGATGCAACTGTTAACCTTACTATTAATGGTACCCCTTTGAAAATTACCGATGGCGTTGGATACCACGATAAAAACTGGGGCCAGAAGTCGGTTATCACTAGCCCCAAGTATTGGGACTGGGGCCATGCACGTGTTGGACCTTATTCAATTGTCTGGTATGACCTTGTTGACTACAACAACAGCGAACACAACTACGCATACATTGCCAAGGATGGTGAGGCAATGTTTGTTGGCTGTGGTGGGACTACGGTCACAGCCCGCCGATGGGGAAACCAGACTTACTCTCATCCGCCCACTGCCCCAACGACCGGACTTTTAGAAAACAAAGGATTGATCCTAACATATGAAACCGGCAACGAGAGACTAGTCTTTAACGTTACGACAACTCGAATAATTCGTACTGAAACGGGAAGCGTCTACTCACGCGCTGTTGGCGATGTCTCTGGTGGAGTCGTAGGCGAGGAGAGCTATGAAGGCAGGGGTTTCTACGAGGAGTTCATCTATGGCGTTTTAGAGTAGTTGTACGGTCCTGAGAGCTCAAACTTCCGGTTGAGTTTTGACAACCCCACAGATATACAACTAAGACAATCAATGTTAGGGTACTACGTAGTATTATTTCTAAATTTGTTCAGCGTATAATGCCCTTTGACGCTTAATACCCTTCTATTATTATTAACTTGTTATCTATACTTTGTAAATCCAATATTTGTACTGCAAAAGAATATAGAATAGTTTCATTGATTTACAATGAACTTAAGTCATTATATACGTGCTATACTACGTTATCCACTATTACACGATACAAAGGCAAACCCCCAGCAAGAACTTTGGTTATCAAGCAATAAATGCCTGAACGAGAGTGCCTGAATGAGAGTAATGTGGCAATTAGAAGCGAAGTCCTCTAATCTTTTTGATACTGCGAGAAAGTGGTGTTCTAGCTCACCTATATCACCTATAGTATTGCACCATAAGTGTGGTAGATGAATTTCCACATGTAGTGCACATGGCTACCATAAGATCATTCAGTAGACATATATACTTTCAACGGGTATACTAATTGTCGTTCTTTTGGTATTTCCTCTCTTGAATTGAATGTTCTAGTGTCTATGCAGTTGTTCATTATACAATTTTCATAAGTTATAGGTTGTAAATATCCAATCTTAAACTTAATAGTAATACCTACTTCTAGTATTAATTTAAGTAGTACTCAGTCTCTAAGATCAGTAATAAAAGCCCCATTTGGGGGTTTTATCACGCCCTCTGTATCACTCCGCAGGACTCCGTTCTCATGTACGAACTGTCTAATTGCATTATAGTCGCTGCATGTGTGCATGCGTGCCATATCGCCTGCCAACTTCCCTTTTGAACCGTACCACATAAAAGGCACTACAACGACAAGTTAGGGATAACATCTAGAAATAAATAAGAGATATTATGGATTTAAGATATTTCTAGAGAAGGAGCCCCCTGAACTGATCATTTCCCTACTCATGACAGTCTGGGAAATGGGAACAATTGCTACTAGGAGTTACGTACCGACGCCTAGATCAGCGGTGCATGCGACACGGTTGCGAAGTATTTCAAGACAATGATCTGCGAACAAACATTTAGTTTTACTGCATTGTGTGACAGTCAATTAGACCAAAGAAAGAAAAGAAATCAATGAATAGGAAGCCTACCAACATGTTGAATTCTCCAACTCTCTAGTTCAGGAGGTTCACAATTTGGCGGGTGGCAGTTCTCTCGTGTATGCTCAATGTTGTAGTATAGATTCCTTCGAACCATGTTGATGCAGTGCATCTCATGAATCGCCTCGGGAAGAACAGGATAACCTTCCACGCCAAGGTCGGGCCTGTCAATGTATGCGTGCCGGGCAGGATCAATGTCTGCTTTCTCGGCATCCTCTCTTGGTATCATGATAAAGCCATCCTCTGTGAATTTCAGTTAGCATCTGGCTTTGATGCAACAGCAGTAATATGGAACTCACTTGATCCATCATACCACTTCCATTTATCATCAGCCTCGTCTGAGTTATGCTCTCTAAAAAAACTATTTTCCGGAGGATACCAGCTCACGTTGATAAACGTAGGTGTAGGTGTCCTTACTAAACTGGCAAATGTCGGAGGAACACCTCCTGGTGGTTGATTGACGGGTTGTAAATATCGTTGTTTAGTGGCCTGTGTAAAAATAATAATAAAGATGGCGATTGAGTTGGAGATGCTGAGCACAATGATTGCTGCTACAGAGAATGGATTATTTCTCACATAGTCCCTCCAGTTTCTCGATCTTTTACGCCAAGCGTGCAGTGGAACAGAAAATCCGGATTCAGACAGCTGCTCCTTCGGAAGGAGTTCCTCGCTATCCTGTTCAGATGAATCTCTCATCATTGCTCGTTATCCAATATATCAAGAAAGTGAAGCAGAAGTAACGATGACTGGAAGAAGTAAGATATGAAGTTATGTCCTAAAAACATGGAGGGGTTGGATTAGACCTTGAATCACACGCACGTTTACCTAATCATTAGTCGTAAGATAGATGTGCAAGGTCCTACCGTTTAAAGGTTAAAAGCCTTGGCTCTGCATATGTGGGATAAGCTAAAGTCAACTGTAGTAGAGCGGCGTAAAAAGGCTTTGTGGGATCGGCCAGATATCAAGGTAGATATAAAAGACCTTCCTGATCTAGACCTTCCTGATAAGGATGATGCAGAGATCACAAGAAATTTCCGATGCTGCGGGAGTGGCGTTCGGAAATAGAAAATAACCCAAGAGTTCATCGCTCACCTCCTTACAATTTTTACTTGTACTAAATCTCTCACTTCACTTTTTATTAAACTCGAACACCATTCCACAACATCTTGCAACAAAATGAAGCCTGCAACGGATGCCTACGACAAGGTCGAATATAGTGGCCTAGACATGCGGCCGGTGCGCGTGAAGCACTGGAATCTGCTGTCTTTTACTACGGGCCTTGCAACGAGCATCATCCTAGGTGCTATCGCATTGTCCATTTACGGCAGAATTTCTGCCCCAAAGACAGCAGCAGAAATTGAGGCCGAAGAATGGAACTATTGTGGACGTTCTAGCGCCTCGGCCATGGAACGAGGATGTGTTATGGAACCTATGTTTTACGGTTGGATGCCGCCTCAGTGCGTGTATCAAGAGCTAACAACCACTCTGCCAATTTTTGAGGACCGACAGTATTATGTGTAATGAATATCCAAGCTGCATTCAAAAAGCCCACAAGCTCACGATAATATAGTGATGTGAACCTGACGCAGCCGATACTGCAAGAGCAGCTTTGGGCTGGCGAGTATAACGTCATTTTCACGGACCGGTAAGTAGATATATTTCTGTATTTCTTCCGATTATGATAGTTCTGACGCTAAATATAGTTACCATGATGAGCATTGCTTGTTCCAGTGGAGGAAGTTGCATTATGCTGTCCATCATGGAATGGAGTTCATTGATAACAAGACAATCAGCATTGGACACTCAAAACATTGTGCAGATGAGCTTTCCCGGAGCTGCGAGATAGCGAATGGCCCTCGTGCCAACTATGTTGAGCTTGGCTTCTATCGCTGCCGCAAGACAATTTGGTAATCGTTACATGGAAAACGTCTTTCAAACTGGATATACTAGCTGTTGCCCCAAACCTAGAGCGTGAAGTATTGGGACGAACTGTGCTCTCATTTAATATCATTAAGAAGCATAATTAACTATCACCAATTCACAGCTCTTGTATCAGAGCCTATATTATATTCTTTGATTTAATGTCTTTGCCTGTTATCCTGCTTTGATTGCCACACTCTGAAGCGTGACAGCTTCACTGAATCTTATAGAACTGCTTCGGGGTAGCTTATCTGTAATTTTACCCTTTAACTTGCTAATAAGACAGCAAGTTATTTCAAAGGAGAAACATTTATAAGTTAAAAGAGAATTGTTGAACCCCCTGCAGGACACCCCTGCAGGACATAGCTAGGACTTTGAACTCAAAATGATTCCAGCTGTGGAATAATACTTAACTGCATTGTCGAAATAGGCGACAAAATTCTTCCATTGCAAATCAACCACTCGATTTTTTTAATGAAATAAGAGGTTATCTAAAACATTATTGTGTTGAAGAATTACAGTGATGACGGAGAGGAAACATAATACTGACAAAGTATTCATTCGCTTGACTCGGATCGGATGTATGTATGGGTAGCTAGTACATATCCCACGTAAGCAGGACTTATCTAAATACCGCGCCGCGAGCCTGCCTCTAAAAATTAGGGAACTACCCTTTAGGTATTAATTTAGGAAAGAGGTGTATCAAATAAGCAAGTTTGCCATGATGGGCAAGCTTTCAACGATGGCTTATACGTCTGAATCAGGCGAATCGGATGATCCTATGCCGAGCTCATGAGAAACAACCTATCATTCCTCCTTTACTATTGAAACACTTATCAATAGAAATTAAGTATTTAGGTGATACCAACGTTACATGAATAGACGATCAATCCTATACCTTACGATAAGCTTTGTGCCAAGACTAAGCTCCCTACCACTGTGACGTGCTAAGTACTAGATATGCATCTTCTGTTGTTAAGAGCCCCGTTTCACTGCATTCTTGGCATTGCGAACTGCTAACCTCCTAGAGGACTCGAATGATATATTTTACGTACTATCGTCGTTTTCTTGCGGCTTCGATTAGGCTAATAGGTAGCTAGCTTCCACTCTAAGTTAGGAATATCCACTTAGTCCACATGCATAATGTTCTCAGGATAACAAACACATGCATTATAATCCTGTCTATGACGACTCTTATTAATTTGAAAGCCAAAAATCCCTTGAAATGATATACTAGGCAGGTGTTTGTTTGACCTTACAATATTTTGAAGCATCTCTACATGATTTGCCAAACTCCCGGCGATCGCGAGTGAGAAGTGACGAGACTGCCTTCCAGTCTTGGTTACTATTGTTGATGCTCTTCGCACGCAACTCCATTTCTGGCAATTCATTTATTAACCTTGGAATGATATGAAAGTGGGATTCCATACTGCCTTCCGCATTCAGTTGCTGTTATACGGTTAGCTGCCGAAGTGAAGAAGAGACTTGATGTTCGAACCAAAGGATTCATACCTATCGACTATATAAGTTTTGTTATTTCCATTTTGTTGCAGCTGGTATTCATACACTTCTGCGCTCAAAAAAACAACGCCGCACTTCAAGACAAAATCACAATGAAGATCACTATGCTGCTTACTATGCTCACGGCGACGAGCTTTGCCGCTCCGCTTGCAGAGCCTAATCCAAAGGCTGGTATGTTCTACGATTTATAATCAAGTATAGAACGAACATTAATAAAAATGTAGTCGAAAGTCTTAAGGAGACGCGTGGTTTTGATGGGAGTAAGTCTATATATTTTGCCCTTAGAGGTACAAAGTTAATCTCAACAAGTTTATATCGGCGCTGGTGCAGAGGGGGAGACTTCGGAAGAGAAAAAGCGTAACTTTGATGGGAGTAAGTCCATGTTATTTTCTCGTTAGGGATATAAAGTTAATGGTAGCTAGTTTACGTAGTTGCTGGCGAAGAAGGTGAGAGTGCCGAGAAAAAGAAGCGTAGCTTTGATGGGAGTAAGTCTATGTCCTTCTCTTATAAAATAAAAGATTAATAGTATATAGTTTATGTGCTTCCTGGTGTAGAGGGAGAAAGTTCTGAGAAGAAGCGTAGCTTTGATGGGAGTAAGTCTATGTCCTTCTCTTATAAAATAAAAGATTAACAGTGAACAGTTTATGTGCTTCCTGGTGTAGAGGGAGAAAGTTCTGAGAAGAAGCGTAGCTTTGATGGGAGTAAGTCTATGTCCTTCTCTTATAAAATAAAAGATTAAT
>JALRME010000047.1:165746-213053 GCA_026120035.1 Coleophoma eucalyptorum
AATAGTATATAGTTTATGTGCTTCCTGGTGTAGAGGGAGATAGTTCTGAAAAGAAGCGTAGCTTTGATGGGAGTAAGTCTATGTCCATCTCTTTTAAAAAAAAATAAAAGATTAATAGTTTATAGTTTATGTGCTTCCTGGTATAGAGGGAGATAGTTCTGAGAAAAAGAAGCGTAGCTTCGATGGGAGTAAGTTTTCTTTTCCCTTAACAAGATAAAAAAATTAATAGTACCTAGTCTACGTACTTCCTGGTGTTGAGGGAGATAGTTCTGAAAGCAAGTAGCGCAACATCGCAAGCCATAGTTCTAGCTATTTTCAGGTGTGATGAAAGCAAATAATTCGGAATGCTCCAATGTACTGGAAGCAAATCCTAAACACCTGTTACCTTAATGGTAATACCTTTGGCCTTTGAAATAATTTAACCACCTTTTCCATCTATGCTAGACTGTAACACGATGAACCATATTTGATCACAATAAATATTCTCTGTCGTTTTTGTTTTGCATTAAATTAGTAACCTGACAAGTCTTTGTGAGTATCTTGACTAGTAGTTTCATAGCTCTAAGTATCAGATTTAGTTCACTTAGGATATTTATTGTGATTCATTTATATTTTCTTTCTGTTTGCTTATGTGAATTAGTTACTCTTTAGAAAAAGTAACGGCAGTAAATCAAACTTGTTGATCTAATGTCGGCTCTGTTCGCAGTTAGCTCGCAACTAGAGATCCTATTCAGTTCTCAGTTCAGTTCTACCACCAAGCGATTAGAATATAGGTTTGAAAGATAGTCTGAATATAATAGTAACGCAAAGGGGTGGGTTTCTAGATTTTCAAGGATTTAATTTTACCTCTCGAGCTCAGAGGGTTAGTTGAGTGGTTCTTAGATAATGTCACGGAGACCGGTCGAGCTGCATATGGCAATTAACTGGTATTTACAAGAATTTATGAACAAGGAAAGAAGAGGTAAGGGGTGGAGCCTGCAAGGTTATTGCCAATGCTGCTATCTCCTGCTGCCATTGCGTTAGGTGACTCGAATTCGTGGCCTGTAGCCTCCAAGTGTCTCCAAGTTCCTCAAATTCTGCGGCATATAGTGATTCGAACGCATTTTTATTCAAGTGTACTTCTTAGGCATACATAACTAAAGGTTATTGAAATCGCTAGGGATCTCTGCTCCTTCAAACCAAGCGCGAGCAGTCTGAGCAAATAACGCTGGTGCTTGCCTGTTCCAAAGATGTCTCATAAGTGGATGAGTAACCGCGATAGTCTGTGTATTGTTTTCTTTACCAATTCACATAAGTCTTTGTGCATCCTGCAGACGATCACTCATATTATAACACGGACATGTTTGTTGATTGAAATGAGGAATGATGGTTGAGGGTTGAACGATGCAGGATATGTGGTTGGGTCTTTAAGAACTTATTAGGGTGGCTATTATAGCAAGTCATTTAATTGGCGAGTTCGTATTACAACTGATTATGTAATATCTCTAATTTTGCAATTCGAGAGAAACCCATATATTATCATATCTTCTAGGGTGCGGCCGTGACAACTAACGCATCTTAGGCCTCATACACAATCTCTCCTTCAAACCACGTAGTTACAACGCTTGCCCCGTCAAATTCTCCTTTGCTCAAATCCTTGTTCACTGCAATAAAGTTCGCCTTCTTCCCAACTTCTATGCTGCCGAAATCCTTCTCCTTTCCTACTGCCTCCGCTCCAGCTAGTGTTAGCATCCTACAAATCTTCTCTCCCCCAACTGCCTTGTCTCCATTACCGACTGCTGCAACAATTCCATTCATAAAAGGCAGCAAGTCCGGCGTACTGCCTGCCCCCCAATCACTCCCAATTGTATTATGTGCACCCACGGTCAACATTTTAGGGAAATTCCAGTTCATTAGTCCCCCGCTTACCTCAGTAACAGGGTGCGCGAAAAAGAAAGCGGGCGACATCTCAGCTGTTACATTTAGCTCTTTGAATCGGCGATATTCGTCATCGTGAACTCCACTGCAGTGAGCGATTTCGTGTCGGGGTCCATTAGGATTCGTCTTGCGCGCTTCTTCAAATGCATTGAGTGCGAGACGTGTGCTACCTTGACCTGTACAATGGATCTTCATTGTCATGCCTAGGGCGTCATACTTCTGTACCGCATCTTTTACATTCAGGATAAAGAGCTTCGACTCGTCAGCTGTACCATCTTCTTGGAGACCCGCGTGTGAGAAATATGGTGGGAGGGGAACACCATCGAGGATTATTTTCACAAAGCGGGTGTCCACGTGGTTTGACTTGTAGGTAGCTGCTTCGTCAAGCAGGGTGTGCAGCGTTGAGCTGTTTTCCCCGCCAATCCAATCCGGAGCGTACACGATATGTGTGTGCATATTGATTTTCAAGGCACCTTCGGCGTCCAACTCGCGGAGAGATTGAAGCATAAGAGTGTTTGCGGATGCTTCCTGACAACTCGTTACGCCGGCGCGGTGGAGCATATGTTGGGCTTCCTTGAGGACTCGCTTGCAATGGGCAAGGTTTGGGTGTGGCAGCGTGGTGAGGACCTTGCTCATGCTCATCTCAGCCATTTCACCGGTTAAATGGCCGTTTTCGTCTCGTCGGTAGACGCTGCCTTGGGTGTCAGCCTCGGAAGTAATGTCGTATCCTGAGCGTCTTAGGGCCTCGCTGTTAAGATAAACGTTATGGCCAGCACCGCCACGAATCACGACCGGAACATCTGGATAGTCCTTGTCAAGGGACTCACGAGCAAAGTTTTCAATCATGAAAGTATGGCCCACGACCCAGTCCTCGTTTGCATGAGCATACTTGCATAGACAACCACATTTATTCAGCTCTTCAACCACATTGGATGAGCTCAGTCCCTCCATTGGTAGTTGAATTTGAGATGTTAATGACACCGCGGAGAGCAGCATGTGGACATGGGCATCGTGGATGCCAGGCATAATAAATTGGCCCCTAAGATCGTAGATCAGAAGATGGTGTTGCTTTGCTTTCGCTTCAATCTCTGCCGTGGTGCCGATGGCAGCGATTATGCCATCTGGAGCCACGATAAATGCTTCAGCCCATGGCGCTTGGTAGTTGATCGTATATACCCGTCCATTAGTATAGGCAACCCCGTTGCTCAGTGACGTTGACGATACGGTGGATGTCATATTTTTGAATCTGCTAGCGATCTAAAAGTTTTGGTAGAAGAGAGAAGAAAAAGCCGCGGTAAAATGAAACGAACAGCGAATGTTATACTATAGCAATTTATATTTACGTGATCTCAATCACATGACGGTGAGAAAATAGTTCAATGTCAAGAATTGAGAGGTGGGAAAAATAGAGATGGAGAGAACTGGCAGGTGCGGCACGCAACTATCTCTCATTGGTAGACATGCAACGATTGTCAAGTGCTACCAAGTCTCAGCCTGCAGTGGGTTGGCGGCGCAAGTCACCTACGGATCGTACAACAGGGCAAGCGCAGTAATACCAAGGTCTAGAATAACTATGCCGAAGGGGTGGTTTGGACCCACCGTAGGCTCGATTACACTTAGTATCACTGAGCGAAACAGGGATTTACTCTATGCAATCCACTGATCATACCTCGTCGAAGCGAAGTTTGGAGCGTGCCTTATCAGAACCTCAACTACTACCATTCATTCTTGACTAAGCAAAACTACTGGTAACAAATCGTAACATTAGTTACTCTTCGCCATAGAATATTGTTCTTGTCTTAAAACTCAATGAAACACGAAACATAGAGGTGACATTAGGAAGCGACCTCTTTGCGAAAGTTGATAATACCCTCAACCGAAGTTCTACCCATGAAGCCGATGTGGCAGCAGACGGTGTTTCCAGTGCAACTCTTTGCTCAAAGAAAGCGTGGTTAGCTTGTAAGGCCTTCCTCTGAACCTAATGTTAATGCAGAAAAGAAAATATAATATTAGAGACGGCAACTATACTTCTGCTAGTTTCGTACAGATATTTGTCAAAAGAATATACGGCTTTTACCCTACCCACGGTTCCTTTAAAGGATAGGGACAGAACCATGACATCATCCGACCCAAATTAGGAGCTACTTCTATCTTAGACTTCCCTGAAATAGTATATCCAAACTGGTAACCGTCACCTATTGGGCCGTATCCAAAAGCAGCTGGAGTATATCTCCAATGTCCTCCACAACTCCTGCAGCATGGTGGACGTTTGGGACCATTGGATCCTGGTTTTTTAAGAGAACCGTTGGTTTGTTCCCAATATCTATAATCACCTAGATCAGCCGCATATTTAGCCACCTCATTCTGTAGAAACCATTCAGTTTCAAAAGAGCGATCGACGTCATCCTTATTGATAAACCCCTCCACGAATCTCTCGGCATCCTGCAATAGATGTTTTTCGGTACACCAAAAGCACTTCTTCTCACGCATGCAATAAAAGTCTGGCGTCCACTCTCCGCAGTCACCACATAACAAGACTTTGTAGCCCCGCTCGGCACATTGGATCATCGAGCCGGGTAAATATTTTCTTGGCTTTGTAGCAGCAGTTCTCGCAGTGCCGCAGTCAATGCAAAAACGACTTCTGTAAGAAGAGTAGTTGTTAGGAAGCATCATGCGGTAGATCTGTCCTTGGGCAAACTTCTCAGGATATCGTAGTTTGTTGCAGAGGAAGCAGATATACATATGCTTGGACAGCCACATGCCCTGATGCTGCTCATGGTATTGTACGGTTTGCCGGGCAGAGCTTGGCAGTTTGTAAATACGATTCGACGGGGATGATTCGTACTCCAAAAGGAATTGCATACGAATATCGGGGTCGGACGCGGTTGGTAATGTTAAGGAGCAAAATTCGGTGTTTACGCGGAGCATTGTAACAAGGGTGGGGAAGTCGCAGAAAGACATAATTAATAGTTTTACTTCCACCGGAAGGGAGATGATTATAGACATGTTATCAATGAAGCCGGCGATGTGCAAAGTCGAGCAGCAGCTACTGGTCTGCTAGCAGTGTTATATGTTATTCTTTACGTGATTCAAGAAGCCAAGAAGTCCCTTGTCGGATACCGTAGCGCATTGTACAAGCTGTACGGTTGTATACCAGGGCCGGCATGACTCTTCCGCACTACACAGCCACTAGTGTGGGGTCTTAACCCACGAACTACGTCAAATTAGGTATTATTTCTTTTCTGGGATTCTACTTGAGAAAAAACATGCATTGTATTATCATCGGGACTTTTCTCTAAGTTCTACCCTCCTAACCATCCCTCGAATTGGATAGAACCGAGTCTTCCATAATATACACTCTAAGTAGATAATGACCTGAGTGATGCGGAAGAGGATGCTATTGTTGATGATGAGAATCAGGCAGGATATCTTGCTGCAAAAGCCTCCATTTCTGACTCAAGAAGTGGCGTGACGGAACCATGCTTTAGTCCAGAAGGATAATTTGAGTAATTCGAAGATTGCCAGTTTGGGTTGGTGTCAATGTTGAAGGACTGATAAGGAAGATATTCAGTATAATCGTCGAGGAGTAGGTGGTATAGTCCTGGCGTTACATTGTCCGCGAAACACGCTGGTCCCTCTCTGGAGCCCTCTGGTCTGACATAACCAGCAACCCTTGTCCAGGTTCCAAATAGGCCCTCGGTAGTTAACTCTTGATACACTCTACTACCCGTTTCATTCTTAAGGAATCGTGCAAAATGGCCAGTTGTGCCCAGATATTGGAATTCTTGATCGATTAGCGGTGTGTCAGCCAGACTGATATAATCTTGCGGAGCAGTAAATGTGGTAAAGTCCTTGGTCGTTGCATAGCGAATGCGGTCAAGACTGCCACTGCCAGTGTGATTGGTATCAGAGTCACTGTAAAATCGTGATGACCAAAAGACATAGAACTGTTCTGATGCGTCATCCCATACCGCAGAGGGTGCCCAAACCATGCCCGCTGTATCATCTTCCACACTAAAGCAGAGCGTTAAATTGGGGAGCATACACATGAACTTCTTCACATTTACTCACTTGACAAGTGTAGAGTTTGACCAATCAACCAAATTAGATGACTTCCACACGACAATACCTCGACTACCCGACCTTGTCGCCCAATCCCACGAAAATCCTTCGGCAAAAACATCAAGATCTGTGCAGGTGTCAGAAGCGGATTGACCCGTATACAAATAATTCTAAATACCCGTAGCTATAACAAACCATTGCGAACGATCTGGAGTTTTTGTTAAGTAGATATCCCTAACAGCTTTCGTTCCTACGATGGAAGTAAGAACCGGTTGACCCTGGTTTGAAAATGCGTAACTTCCAGGATCATTGCCGTTAGAAAGGTGGAATTGCACGGCAGGAGTAACATCTGTAAAGGTTGAGACCAAATAGCCAGCAAATTCGGGATCTCGTCTTCGCAGAGTACCGCCTCCTGTGTTTGTCGTTGCAGCTAGTGGGAGAAGACTCGCAAGAGCAAGAGAGACCACAAACGAAAGATACATAGTATGGAGATTTTTATAGCATCCAGAATTTAGGAACTGTGTTGATATTAGTATTTTAGAGTACCTGTATGGAGGATTATATATACTTAAACTTGCGATACTTAGTCCTATACAGCCTGAATGAGACATCTCCAAGGACAATAAATGAAGAGGAGTAGGATAAAGCGAACGGAATATTAACAGATGATTTCCCCGAAAAGTTTACTCTGCGAGCTCTGATCAGCCACGAGATATTCCCTATAGTCAACTTCTAAAAGACCAAGAGAACTGAACCTCTCTGTACCCCTTCCATTTCAGACCGATCTTGTTCGTATTCCCGCACTGTTTTACCCCGAGTTATATAGTGTTACTAGGTACTTGAAAAATTAAACTGAGTAGGTGCACTAATTCCTTATTTGATTATACTAATATGCGCCGAAATAGAACCATGCAATGACGTTTTCCGTCTTGGCCTTCACGTCTGCTGCATTTTCTACCCCGCACTATCTACGGGTATAAGCGCACCTATTAGAGTCATTTACAGTCATTCTACAGGCTACCTCCATAAGTAGAGACTTACAACTCGTTATAATAATGAATAGCATCAAGCTCATATTGGATGGCCAACTTATCACGATTCCCTGGGATTTGGCGGCATGAAAGGCCAACTGAACGAGCACATCGTCGCTACCGCCATCTACACGTACTCTGTCCAGAAATTTATTAGTCCTCATGTAGTATACCACCAGGAAACGGGTATAAATGAGTCATTTCATTCGTATACAGCAGAGCGGTATATGAAGGAGTTCAATGTGGTTAATCCTCCGGCTTGGAACTATGGGAGCACCGCTACACATCTCGATTTGGTTATTTCTTAGCAGTTGTTCAAGTTTCTCATATTCAAATACCAGTTCCATCTTTGCAAATTAGTGTCTAGTGCGTTGATGCTACTTGTTTGACTCGTTATAGTCTCTAGCTGGCTACTTCAGTGCTACTTCCTATTAAATCCACGCCGCCATTCCCTCATATATGTCCATGTAAACCGTTACCTAACTTATCAAATCAAATAGTAAGCGCGCGTACCATTAGACTGAGTTGATGTAAGGGCTGCCGGGGCGACTGTCACTAGTCCACAACTGCAAGAAATAACCAACCACTTTTATATACAGTCAATGTAATCCCCCTTTGCTAGAACGTAGTAGTAATTTGTATCCAAATTCACTCATTCTGCTTCTATTACTCATAGATACTAAATGGTTAACTTCTAAGTACGTTAATTACTCTCGATGTAGTAAATGACAGAAATTGATGTACATTTTCATTTTCCTATCTTGGCTGGTCTTAAGGCAAGCACATTACTAATTCTAGATAGTATTAGCTAAACAGATAATAGGCTAAAGGAACTATACCATAAGGGCACATCTCTCTTGTATTGCTTTTGACCTTATCTCTGTTCACGCCTAACATTATAACTTATGCCAATTCTACTTCAATCAGACTCTCAGTCCCCCTCTCATAAGTATATATCTCAACAATTTTTAAACCTGCCTTCTCTATCAACTTTCTCCAGGAATCCTCAGTTCTTTCCATTGAAGCAAAAGCACTCAACATCATGATATCGAGCCCGGTTGTAGTATAGTGCGCATTATGGGCTGGAATTACATTTTCGTTGATTAGAATTTTACTATATCCTTTTTTGAGTGCTGGCTTAAGATTTTCAAGAATATCAAGGCACTTGGACTCCGGCCAGTCATGAAGAATAGAGTGGAGGTAATATGCTCTAGCCCCTGCAGAGTTCGTTAGCTTTTATCAGAAGAAAGAGATCTCTTTCTATGAAGAAAGGTGCAAAACTACCTTGGATGGGTTGCTCTGTAAAGAAATCGTGTGCCATTTTCTCAATCTTTTCAGGTAAATCTTTCGCGGCCGCGATCACAGTTGGTGTGTCTTGTAAGACCAGTCTACCTGCAAGACCGCAATGTTGCTTGTAGAACTCCACAACATCGTGACCAATTCCGCCACCAACATCTACCAGTAGTATTGCTTCTGGATCCTTACTTAGCCCAAAGCCAAGATTTTCCTCGACTGGGTAACAGCCCTTATCCATCCAGCGTGCTCGTGACATACTGTATCCTGCCATGTGATTATTGAACTTATCTAGTAGTCCTGGTGTACTAGCAAACAACTCAAACGCGTGGAGTGTAGTATTGTGGCCGGCTTGCATTGGGGAATTCATGGGGTCGGTACAGTTTCTATATTTAGTGTCCGAAAGAAACTTCGGAAGGGAAATATAGATCCCTGAAAATGCACCTTCTCTGTTTTGTGTTAGTAATCCAACATGAGATAGTATCCAAGTACATCGCCAAGATAAATAAAAAAGAACGTCTCATAATATATCCTACTATGGTCCAAATATATTTTTAGGTTAAGATTTACAGAAGTAAATACTTACACAAATGGAATCCCGCTACTGTAGACTGGATTCAGCATGGATTTTGAGAGTCTGGTGTGAGCATAAACATCTGGACTGATTTCACTGATGAATGACATTGCGGAAAGATGTTTAAGGATGCGACCTAAGTGGTGTATTAGTAAGAACTATCATAAATCGAAACTGTATCTCAAGTTATTCAACTTTACCTAACAGGATCGGATCTGAGCCTGTCATCTCAGCCAACTCTTGACAGCTCTTTGGGTCACCATTATTCTCATTCATTTTGAGAAATAGTTCCAAATTCATTGCAGTACAAATAAGAGGCATGAGTGGCTTCTACGTACAATTAGATAATTTAACGAATGAGTATAGAATGTAAGTGCACTTACTTCAGCCCACCCCATCCTCAAAATTGCTTCCATTGGAGTTTCCAGTGCAAGGAATAGAGAACGAGTGGTCTCAGCGAGATCCTTGCGAGATTTCGAGTTTTTCAGGTCTAAACTCAAACCCTTAATAAGAACCTGCTTGAGAAGAGGTAATACCTCATCCTTGGTAGGGTAGAGAGAGTCAAAATTTTGACTAATATCCATTTTGCAATCAAAAAGATGTTTGTTCTAGAGTGTTTGGTAATACAATCTGACCTATTCTTGCGTTTTTGATAGAAAAGATATCTAGAGCAGGAGACATATATATCGAAACCTAAAGCAGTCATGGTACTATGTTTAAGTTGTGTTTTTCAGTTCGCAAATACGTCCACAATCCAAAAGAACACCACTTTCAACAAGCTCTCTTGTCACGTAGGCTGTACAGATTAGATTTTACTATCGGTTACACAATATTATTGGGTTGTTTTAGACGAGTGTATTACTTTTAACAGCCGAGGTAGAAAAATATTTAGTGCTTATAGCTATTATTACGAGTATCCTGTATGTAGGTCGCCTGACCACCCAGCACTGAGCGCAGAGTATTCCGACTCCACAAGCCACAGAGACAGTTACTGCACATTATAGGTTGTGTGGATTAGGGTTTACTGTCATTTGCTCGATACGATTGGGCTATTTTACACGACTATATTACCTCGTGTAACTGATGTAAGATTAAGTCTAGTGCTTATAGCTCGTCGTAGCTTGGAGTTTCCTGACCATAGCCTCGGACACGTCAAACCTAAGAAAGCTTATCTAGACGCTCTCATAAGCAGAGGGCCTAAGATACGAGATTCTGGTTCAGTTAAGTATATCGTGTAAATCCAGCCTCTGAGAAGCAGTGTTCCTTCCCGCAGGCTACGAAAACAGAATTATGCAGTACATTAAAATGGGACCGCAAAAGAGAGCTGGAAATCCTAGATCGAGAAATGGATGTACCACATGCAAGTATGAACACGGTCTTAAAATTTTATCACAGTTGGCTCCTTGGATTGTCAGATTCAACGAGTTCATGAGTTTGCTCAACACTCTTTGAAGTGTACTGATGGCCCTAACAATGGCTTATAGAGTCAGACGAGTCCGGTGCGATGAATCTAAACCTCAATGCACTCGCTGTATTAAGCTCAATATTGAATGTGGCGGCTACGTATTAGTTTTTGGGAACAAGAAGAGAAAAAAGAAAGGTCCAGAAGCTCCGCCACGTCAACGAGCAATTCTTCCCCACGAAAGTATACGCCTCTATTCCAGGCCATCACTAGAATTCACATTCGAGGATGAGACGCAGCATCAATATTTTGTTACTTTTCGTGATGAGGTTGTACCACAACTATCTGATGTATTAAGCTCGTCGATCTGGGAGCGAGTTGTCTTGCAGGGCTGTCATTCAGAGCCTTTTATCCAAGAAATTGTCATAGCTTTTGCTGCGTTAACAAAAGGATCAACAAGAACTATTATTGATGGGGTATCAAGGCCAAACTCTCATTATGAGTACGCTTTGCTGCACTATGGTAAGGCTTTGAGACGTATGCAGCGCACCCTTTCCGATAACGAGGGACATCTAAGGAAAGCACTCATCGGATGCCTGCTGGTATTTTGCTTTGAAGGATTACAAGGTAACCAGACTATTGCAATCTCGCATGCACAAAGTGGATATGCCTTGCTCCGGGATTGGATTCAAAAAAAGGTTGATACACATGCTCGACAGCAGGGCGTGTGGCCCATTTCATCGCCAGCTCCAGATACGATCGAGGATGATCTTGTCCATGCATTCTATCGTCTCGATCTCCAAGTAATGTCTGTCCTTGATATACAACCTTCTGAAGTGCACCAAGCTGGCAAACTTCATGGTCAATATAATATTGACAAGATGCCAAGGATATTTGCGAGCCTTGCTGAAGCTCAAGAATACTGGGAATTGATCCTCAGAAGATCTGCTCATTTCATCTATTCAGCAAAGAGCATCTCAAAAGGATCGCACCGAAACTCTTCTTCCACGAACAACGATCCTGCAGAAATGTTAAGAGTCAACCTAGGTTCCGTGATTCATCAATCTTATCCTTCTGATCCGGTTCCTCAATTACTTCGAACAGAGCATTCAAAATATCTCCGAGAGCTGAGGTCTTGGCGAACGGCTTTGGCCCCCCTCTTACTATCAACGGATGAACGAACATTAGTCGGAGCTATGGGGCTACAGGCATTTTCTAGTGCAACACAACTAGTTATGCATGCTCTCCTAGCCACTGAAGAATGCAGTTTCGACAAATATCTTCCTGAATGTCGAGAAATAGTTTCCCTTGCCCGTAGACTTTTTAAGGCTAAAAGAACAGGGTTTTTTAGTATTGATGTTGGGGCTTTACCAGGACTATATATGGTGCTGAAGTACTGCCGGGATAAAGCAGTCCGAAGCGAAGCCTTGAGAATCTTAAGGGAAAACCCAAGGAAGGAAGGAGTTTGGGACAGTACGCTGCTTGCAGGAATTGGGCAATGGATTATGGAAATAGAAGAAGAAGGAAGGGTAGGGGACAGCATTCCAGAACATTCAAGAGTAAGGTTAATGAGTATTGATTTGGACGCTAAAGCCAAATCTGTACAGCTAGTGTGCTCAAAGCAACTAGAAGGAAGTAAAGGGGTAAAACTGTTAAAAACTACAGTTATCTTATAGTTCTAGCTAGATTTTATAAAACAACCAAATGTAGCACATATCTGTTTATTCTATAAATCCCTAACTCTTTTTCGTTTGCTGTTGTTTAATTACCACGAAGAACACGCATCGACCTCATGCAGAAGCTCCGAAGGAACTTGTAAATTCATGAGGGGCAGTCCCCAAAGACATAAAGTATGTAATGATGGATTCTTCCCCCTTTTAGGCCAGGAACCGAGCCGCAATACCAACTGTTAGAGGTTTTTGTCTTTCTCTGGTGGTATAAATACAAATTTACGAATCATACTAATGATGCGTACATCTCAGCTTCGAACTGGCGAGTAGGTTCGGGGGGTAGGGGGGGGGGGTTGCCAAAAAGCAATTGTCGCTCCAGAGAAGTTTACTTTTCGAGTTCGTATTTGCATGTAAGTTTTAAGTTTAAAGTTTTAGCCGGTATAAATCATACGGAAGAGGAGACGAAGCTGCTATTGATAGGTAGATGTTCCTTTATATAAGTAATAATGGAAGGAGAGGCTTACCCCTACGATAATATGAGGATATATCTATGTATTATTTATATTTTGAGTAAATTTCAACAATAGTATTCAATCGAATGACGTGTAGAGCTGAAAACAGAGTTCGTACCTCAGTTACACGCATAGGGTAAATTGTAAAATTGTAAAGCCAGACAGACAGATAGAGTCAGCGTGCCAATTTTACCCATTCTTACAAAATTTTTAAAAAAGGGGCGTTTTCGGCATTCCGCAGTCTTTAGTAAACAGATATTTACACGCTGTGACGAACTATGAGCGTTTACGGCTTCTAGAATGATTGAAAAAATTGATATAGAGCAAAATTATATGCTTGCATAAAGCTTTGAAGGAAAAAAAAATGTCGGAAAAAAAAAATTGGCAACCAAGTTTGAGAACTTGGGGTCCTGAATATCAGAAACTGTTACTCTCTGACGGGGAGTCGAACCCCGATCTCCCGCGGCTTGCAAGATGATTGACAAGCGGAAATCATGACCGTTAGACCATCAAAGATTGGTGTTTATTGTTGAAAGAGAACTTGTTGTTTTGATATAAAATGATGAATTTTCCGTGGTGTGGGTCGTCTACCGGTAAAGAAATTAGATGGGGAAAGCTGTTCGCGTGGGCTCTCTAGCGCGAAAGTCTCTAAGCGAGCAGTGGACGGAATGAATTTATTCATGCTTGAGAAGCTTGGCGGGAGAGACCCTTCGCTAGACCTAGGCTTAGAATGGGTTTGAATATCTAAATTATGGGAGGGAACAGAGGTGAACCGATTGACTGTATTATTCAATTAATTCTAGCGTAGAGAACTAGGTAACTGAGCTGATATGATAGAGTTAAAGCATAGGTGGTCTACACGGCGAATGCACTGGCTATTTGCTCAAAGTACGCTTTGCACGGTTTTAACAGCAGGTATCATAAGTGGAATGAGATGACTTTTTTCGCCACCAGCGTTAATCAAGCTCTTTTCTCAACCCAAACTTGTGAGTTATCTACTGCTCTCAATTGCAAACCTGTCACATTAAATAAACGGCCATTGGCCTATTTATCCATAGAAACTGTTCTTAAATCTCTGACTGAAGTACGACTTGCGCCCCCTAATGCTACTGTGCAATATTCATGATTTGCAACATACTCCTTAGTCCTTATAGAACCTATTTATTTTCTATGGTCTAAGTAGGACGTTGGGGATTGAAGTACTGCCATTGAAGCTATGTTTCACCCTTTTGGGAGCTAGGATACAAAGAAAAGCAGACGATTATTCCCCAAAGCGTTATTCATTCACCTCAGATGATTGCTTCTCTGGATACAAATAGAACAATTTGTATGGCTCAGATCAAAAGCATTCTTTTTGAATACCTCAGACTCTTTCGCTACTTCACGCTCATTTCGATCTGAGATCTTGCGGATGACTCGATTTGCCTTATTTCGACGATATATCTCATCCACAGCTGCCTTGTCATGCTCCTGCTGGGGTGTGTCTTCTGCAACAGTGGTTCGGCTTCTGTTGAGGTATGCATTGATAGGACCAAGATTTACTAATGTGTTTGGAGAATGTGGTGGTTGGGCTTCTTCATCAGCATTCTTGGAGACATGCGTGGATTGGACGAGTGTGTTGAAACCATCTATTTGTTCAACAAACTCCCCGCAGAAGATAGCATCACAGGAGAGTCCGGGTAGAATATGGAAGTTCATCTTGACTTTGTCCATAGAGCCAGCCAATCTTTACAGAAACACATACCTGGCCCACAGTCTCGGCAAGCGATCCATCTGCTTGTTGTATCAGCATCCTTGACCTTCGTCGCTGATCGATCTTGAATCCGTTCTTGTGCGCGCATTCCAGTGACATGAAATCGTCGTCAGATCCACTGTCAGCAAGGCCAATTACAGTATGACTTTCAGCTGTGAAACAGATTCGATTGTTTGGAGAACCAATATACTTAAGAGTTGGTAATCCACCAAACCAGTTCGGACATCTCTCTAAGAGTTGTTTGTTCTTTTCGTAGAGTCTTATTTTCTTGATAAATCGTTCTCCCATAATTACTGGGGCAATGCACTTCTTCAACACATAAAACCAGCGCTCTTCTGGAGGATTGGCGCAAGAAACTAGGCCGCAGCTCACTAGTGTTCGACCAATCGATCGAACCTCTGGCTTAGTGCCTAACTTGAATGAAACTTTGTCTTCTTCATTCCGGCTGATGTGAAGTCTATGCTGATTGGCAAAGTCCCCTGAACAAATATCCATCTCTGATCCAGAATCGGGTCGTGCTAAACATTCGTTGCCATTGAGACTAACTCGAATTGCTTTTCTGAAAAATGACGAGGATTTGGCATATACTTTGGGTGCATAAGATAGTACCGCGTGAAAGTTGCTCGACAGATCTGAACACCAGTCTCTTATAATACTAGTCCAGACATCCATATCCCCATAATTTTTCTGATTGCCCTCAAATTATGATTGAAGTCTGCAAGACATCTAATCCATGTGTCTTCAAATGCTGGATTAACCTCATGAAGGAGGTCCATTATTGTATATGCGAGCTCCATAAAGTTCAATTTGTAGTGTAAGTCACCTAGTGATTCTGGGAGACTATCTTTGAGCAACTCTAGGAAAGAAAGCATGTCATGCCGCCACCTTCGTGCTGGCATTGCGTATTTCGAAGCGAGGCGACGGAGTGCGGGGCTCGCCGATGGATGCTGGCTAGCAAGAAAGAAGTCATGATGTTCGTGTAGGAGGGTTCTATGGAGAGCAATCAAGGATTACCATTGCTCATTGTTAAATTTTGACTGCGCTCCAGTGTCTGCTTGCGCTAACTGGCTTGTCGCTTGTCCACCTCGATACATTTTGTCTCTACCATTACCAGACCAGCGTATATACCCTTCACTTCAGCAACGAGCTGCTCTTGCGAGATTGGTCGTGCTTCTGGTTCCAGTATAATACTATAGCCAGCTGTCAATACTGGTGAATTTCCAGTTGATGATTCCACTCCGCAACTCGGTATGATTGAAGAAGTTGAATTGCCATTGTGGATGTTTTGACTGGATTGAGGCATAGGTTGTGACCCTTGTGTCCCGAGCTTCTGCGACTTTATAGATGCAAATTTTCCGGAGTCAAAAGATCTCTTTACTATGGGAGAATCCTGATCAGGATTCCATAATTTCTTACTTGGCATGTGAGGTCTTTGGTGGGAGGTCTTTTCAAGATCGGACTGCGCAAATGAAAGCGATATTGTTCGTGCCCTTCGAGAAGTAGAGCCTGCGGAGAGACCATCTCCCTCTTCGCAAAGAGTGTCGATATTCAGTTGTTGAAGCCCTACCGGCTGCCGTAGTGCAGAGGAAGTCGGGCTTGATAGCGGTCTCTTGATCTCTCCAGGAAAGTTTTCACACGGGAGATTTTGAGGCCGAGGAAATAGGGACTTTGGGGATGACGGCTCATTCTGGGTCGTCCTAAGATTTTAAAAATCAGCCTTAATTAAAACCAAAGTCGGTAGCACGTTGGTTGCTAAGATGCAAACGTAAGGCTGGCAAGGAATGTCCTTTTAGGAGGTTATCTAGCCCACAACCCTTTTCGTAGCCGATCCAGCTTCATATTCGTTTCGAAGCTGTCGAATTTGTTCTTGGCTGGCATCTTTACGGAAGCGATTTTGGTGTATGCCCTTCTCATATTTGAAGAGCTCATCATCAGAACGAGAAAGCTTTCTGTCGGAATAGTGCATAGTGCAAGTCTCTGGCTGCCTTAGCTTGTGATTTCGTCGCTGATGTTGGATCCAGCGGTCACTAAAACTGAGTTGTGGCACTGCTACACTCCTGTTCCTGGGCTGGAGCTCAACTGTGGATTGGAAATGAAGTTGTGAATATTGAAGATCAGCAGGCTTGAACGATCAGTAATGGAATGCGAGACGGTCAACTAATTCCGGAGATGCCTATCATTTTGGGGTTGGGAGCCAGGCCAGTCTCGCGATTTACCTTATCTGCATTTTCTCGTGGCAATGCATACGAGGCGTCCCCCGAGGCAGCTTGCTGCGCCTCGCTCTTATCTCTTCGCACATCCAAGTGATGTTCATATATTTGCAGAACATCAAGAAACCATTAAATTAAGAATGTAGCAAATCTCTATGCCATCTCAAGATCTTGAACTTGGTCAGGTGTTAGAACCCGTATCGAAACCGACACCTGCTGAAGGGTTCATTGCTGTTGCTGCAAAAATCGCAATAGATCCAGACAAAAGCACGACAATCTATCGACGATTTGACGCACTTTCGGCACGAAATCTCTTATTTTACCAAGCCGAACTTGCAGAATTAGAAGACCTCCAAAACCAGTACGATGAAACAGATCAAAAAGCAAAAGACCCGGCATCAATAGAGTGCCAACATGACTGGGAAGCTTTTGCAGATCACGCGAAGGAGGAAGGCAGACAGAGAAAGAAGATGGAACTTGCTATGAAAATTCGGAGTACTCTGGAAAAGTACCGTAAGCATCAAATCAAATTGGAAATCAAAGAGATGCTGAACGTTAACATTAATGTCAGACGAAGCACTCGCCTCCCATCAGCGGCTCTTGAACTCCCCGCCGCCTGCTAAGACCACAGTGAAAGCCATGCGAAACTGGTTCTTTGACCCAGCCGGAACAAAGGACCCAGATGGTCGCAGGCCCCAACTCTGGGGCGGAAGCGAATACGTATATTCCGATCCTCACGATCTTGTCGCTCTGCGAGTCCCTGCAGACCAGGACCGGCTCTCAGAACTCATACAGAGTAATTTTGGAGTGTTGTTCAAATCATCTCGAGCTCCAGGAGGCGGAGCGCAGATAATGATTTCGCATACTGCACTTTCAACATTCTCGACCATCCTCTCTCTTGTTCTCTCTTCAGTCCTACTCTTCGGCGCTATAATTTCTCTTTCAGTTATTGGATCCAAACCAGAGCTACTTGGAATGCTCTGTTTCTGGACAGTGCTGTTTGCAGCTTGTGTTGGACTATTGACAAATGCAAAGAGAGACCAGGTCTTTGCGGCTACGGCGGCTTACGCTGCTGTGCCTGTGGTATTTGTTAGCGGAAATCTTGGTGGTGGTGGAGGAGGAAGCTGTACCTGTTCTCCAGCCCCAACCTAGGTGGAGTAAGTAATAGCAGAGAACTACGAACGAATCTATAGGTCTTGCTCAATTTGCCTAGATGCAATCATTCGTGCCCAGATTCGAGGCAAAAACAGTGAGAGGGCATCACTGAAAAGGGAGACCGCTCATCTGCTTCCACATTTGCTTTCCTAGCTTAACAGCTCGCCGAGAATAACGAGCTAGATAATTCTCCTGAAATAGCCAAAACATCATCAAATTCCCGTTAGATTTTCAGTGCACAACCTTTGCTATAGCATAGGACAGGATCGCGATAGGCTGTTCGACAGAACTTCAATTCGAAAAATTGCAAATTCATGCAGGGTGAGACTATTCATAACAAAGTGGATAATGTCGATGCAGTCTTTTAGCTGATTTTCCTCTTCTACTAGTCAAGCTCGAGCACTAAACGCCCATTCTGATACTATTTATGCCTCAACTTTAAAGCATCTGGGTATCACCAGAAAGCCACCAGCGAATGCTACGACATAGCCATTCGTTTTCAAAAATAGTGATCATGGCGCCGCAATATTTCGCATGGAGGACGCGTCACCCGCTTAAAGTCGTATTGTCAATGTATATTTTCGAGGATTTGAATTCTCTAATATTCTGCCATAGCTAATATTTCAAGCCTACAGTTGATGTTTTCGAAAAGAGGGTTGCTCAGTTAGAGGGCAGCATTACGGGGCTTGCTACTGCGTGCGTTCTAACAAGTTGCTTTTCATAGTTCGAGTAGTTCAGGAGAGGCAGCTTTATCTATGACAATCACTAGTCTTGCAAGTATTGGGGATAATATTTTTTCGACCACTGATATATCAGAATCGTCGTTGCATATATTTCAACACCGCCTACTTCCACTGGGTATAAAGACAGTCTGTGTAGACGTCAACACCCCAGAGATGCTTAGTGATGCTATCAATCAGAATACAAAAGTAACTTTTATGAGAGTATTGCCAGTAATACACTTCTTCTCGTTGACATCCAAGCTATTGCAAGACTTGCGCATGAAGCTGGTGTGCCGCTTATAGTATAAATCAACTCATTGCTACTATATATGGGGACAGTATATTATTGATGGAGCCGGAGACAGCACGCCAGGAACATGTGGCTTCTTGATCCGTCCCATCCCTCACGGCAGATATTGTGCTCCACTCCCGCGTGTGGATGAGCGTAACTTCACAATCATCTTCTGGCTTAATAATCGACAGTGGAAATTTCGACTGGAATATTCACCGAAAGAGATTTCCCCAGTTTACAAAGCCATCTCCTGGATTTCATGGCATGAAGATATGGGAGAAGTTTGAGAAGCTCAGTTTCATTGTCCACGTTCGAGCTGCTATTCTGAGGGATATTGGACCTTGTTTGAATCCCTTTGCTGCTGCTGAGTTGATTACGGGATTAGAGACACTGGTGGTTTGAATTGAGAGGCATAGCAGTAACGCCTTGCTTATGGCTAAGTGGTTGACTGAACAAGATCTTGTAGGATCGGTTTCTTATCCAGGTACGATCCCCATATACAAAAGCGCTAGAGGCAACTGTCTCACTTCAACAGGCCTCAGCACTCAGCTCTCATATCACCACAATGGAAAACGTCTCCCAAATGGAGCAGGAGAAGTTTTGGCGTTCGTTTTTATAAAGGGAGCTGGTGATGTGTCGGCATTTTCACAGAGCCTTGAAATAGCCGTGCTAGAAGGAATGTGAGCATGATTGAACACTTTGCCTCCAAGTTTTATGAAAGCTAATAATATCATAGGGCTGGAGGGAGCAAGTAAGTTGATTTACATAACACGATGCAGAGTTTGCAAGCCTAGTGAAGCAAAGAAGAGCATATCTTCTTAATATTAAGATATCACTTCACTAAAAGGAGGCTTTGAATTAATAGAAACCAGCAGAAATTAATCGCGATGTCTAGGACAGTCCTATTCTTATACAATCTTCTGAATCTCCCGTTTTCGCCCTTCATCATCAACCAACCCCTCTCCATGCATAATGCATGTACGTAGGTCTCCCTACTAAATTCTCTCATCAGTATCAAAACAGAACAACATACTACGAAGAATGATTCTCACCCTATAATTCTATAAGCCCCAATGTCTCCCGCCATCATTAACAGAAATGGCACCTTTCCGCCCTTTTAAACCCACAGCTCGTCCCCTATTTGGGCACAATTTGGACCATTTCCCAAATATCTGCTTTTTTTGTCCGGAACAATAAGCGTTTCTTGGAAATTTGCTCTGATTGCGTCCAGTATTCTGGCAAAAACGCTGGATCCTCGTTGCTGTCTATGTCAGAGAGTTCCGCTACTGTTGGCAGAAACCGGGTGGGTCCAACATTGATGTCAGCGAGTTGAAGCTGAGACGAGACTGCGAGATCTATGCAGGATGTATCTACCATAGACCTATTTTAGCTCGCAAAATCTGGCATACTTGGTACAGTTTTGGAGGAGATGAATTTTTATATGAGCCACCCAAGCGGAACTAATAGCCTGTCACACCTAGGATATATTAATGATTCAAGTTGCTAAGCATCGCAATGCACTATCTCTAACATACTTTGTCCACGACTGAGCTGATCAACCGCTCTGTTTGATACTTGACATATTCAGATAAATTGGTGATTTGCAAATCGTCGACTAGTTGTAACCTTTGATTTTTATAGATGATTCGCTAAAACAGGCACTAATTTGAAATTATCACAATCTGATACTTTAAGATACGGTAGAGTATGGGCAGCTAGATTCCGAATAGTAGTGACATTAGAAGTAGTGTTGGGGCCAACAATAATCGAACAGAAAGTGATCAATTACTTTGACGGATCTTACATTCTAAACACCCATTCTTTGCCGTTGAGATTCGTCGTCGAGTGTATTGTACTCTTCTCACAACAAGTAAGAGTGCGGATATTTGTTTTTGCTGGGCAAACTCCTGTAACCCTAGAAATAATTTGTACTATCAGTTCTGCTATATACATAAAAGGTCCTAAACATGTTATAATTCGATCTTACTTGTCCTCCAACACAGGTAGCGTGATCCCATCCCTGCCACTCTGAATGGCATCCTCTAGCATCTCCAGTCTATCTTGGCCCCAAAAAGGCTCGTTTTGGTAAAAGTAAAACGGAGCACCGAAAACTTCTCTTGATTTCGCTTCTGTCGTCAACGCTGCCTCCTGTTCCACAAGCCCCTTCTCCGCTTCTGCTCTTTGCAACAGTCGGGACCCCTTAAGTCCAGATGCATTAACCAGACTTAAGATAGTCGCTGGATCAGCAATGTCGGCCTCATTTACCCACACCGTTTCTAACGCTCTTCGCACGAACTCCGAGACCGGTTCACTGTCGTGGCCGTTTTCATCGATGGCGGCGAGGAGGACCCTATGCGCAAGTGATGGGTCTGCGGGGTAAAATTTAGGGTGTTGTACAATGGGGATTTTGCGAATTTCGCTCCATCGCTTCATTTCAAGTAGGCGATACGCCTGGCGTTCGATAGGCCGCTCTTTCACGGGAAGCCCGCCAGATATAGAGAAAATGTGCATAAGGTCGACAGGTTTGTAGATAATCTTGGCATTGTTTTGTTGCTGTCAATAGTAAATCAGTTAGCCTAATTTCAATTCTGGGGTTTCTTAAAAGAACGGAGCAATAAAAGAGTAAGGTTGGAATATCTGGAGATTTCCAAGATGGCTCAATGGTGTACAACTCCCGGAATATTTACCAAAATGACGGTATTACTACAAAATACTCACTGCAAGGAGCTGAAGGCGTCTACTTCCAACGTAGGACCATAGCGAAATGAAAGAGAAGTAGTACTCAATGACCGGGCGGTTGGCCATCGTTCAGATAGGGAAACAGAGTAGTTTCCCAGAGAGTTTCTCTGCAATGCAAATGGGACTCGCTAGACAAATCCCGGTATTGAAAATATGTTTGTCTACACCGAAAGCATGCAAGTATAGCTGTTTGATGTTCTGCTTTACCTAGTTATAGGAAATCTCAGTGCCAAGCGGCGGGGTCTTTGAAACATGACGTGCTTGGTCAAGAGTGGCGTTGGTACTTGAGTTCATCTCGCCTAATGCTTCTAGTTTGATATTCTTCGGATGTGACACTTCTTAGAGATTTTAGAGCTAGAGAATTGATGAAGGTGAGACTGGGATTATAGAAAGATCAGATATGAATGTGAAATATTTAGTAGATGCTGATCAAGCAAGCGGCCTAATCGGCACGCCAGATAAAAGGTTTCTAGCAGGATATGCATATTAAACTCGATAAGGTTGCTAGCCTACATGTCTTTATATTTGCAAATAAATTCATAGAGATCTTTCATCGAGTCCGTGGGGACGATCTGCATATAGCGGCAACTTTTATCTCCAAGTTGTCCGACCTTCACGACCGTCCTCGTAACCCACCAATATTCTAAGGCGTGTTTCTCAAATCCAGCTTGGTTTAGGATCTCGCTTTCGTCTCTCTCAACCACAGTATCCCATAGTTCTTTCCAACGATCCGTCGCGCGAAGTATGGTCTCTGCAGTTGCTTGAGCTAGGTGGCTACTCCTTGAAGTCATGCTAGTAGATTGAAGCGCTTTAGAAGGTCAGCTCTAACTTCCTCATCATAGGCAGTAATAACACACCACATATAATGACTAGTAAGTGGAACGTTGTGATGTCTCTGTGTGTATGATCTTGAGGCCCTAAATTGGACTCTCCGAAAAAGAGTGAGATAAAGTCTGATGGCGATTGAGAAATCGGGCCTGTGGGTAACAGCGATATCAATTCCCTGCAGTCAGACGCCGTCTCAGCTACAAAAATATGCTCTGGACAAGGGAAATCCCCTCTCATCTCTGAAATTGCCACTTGCGGAGGACTATTGAAGAACATAGCAATGATACTATCCGATATAAATGTCCAATTCGCTATTCTATAAATATTTCATCAGTAAACAATCAACACAAGAGTCTGTAAGAAACCATACCTTATATGTGTCTCATTAGAGATAAACTCTTGCCAATTCCATGCCGTAATACCGTGTGCTAGAGATTTGTTCTTCGCTTCGAATATTCCTGACAGTCTCACGGCTGCAACAAGGCTTGGGTATCTTTCGAGTCGAATCCGCATGCGCGTCTTTACGTCAATCATGCTGATCTGGATAGTCTGAATAATTATTGCGGCTTGGAAGTTCTCGACATCTTGAGCACAAGTCCCTGTTCCATGACAAACTCGTGATGGCCGACGGAAGGTTGACTGGCTAAATATGTACTCCTCAGCAACATCAAAAAAGTGACGCGCGGACGTAGCTGAATCTAGTGGCACACAAAATTGGGATCCAAACAGAAAAATAGCAAGCACAAGAGGAAGAGAAGCCCTTTCACTATTATACGTCGGCTGATGTATAATTGGAATATATCTATGGAAATAATGGAAGTAAGCCCAGACAAAGTGCCTAAGATTGGCCACGGTGAACACAGATACCGCGAGAGGTGTATTAAAGGTCGCTTGAGCTTCAGGTTCGGTTCTTATTGCCGAATTGTATGTAATACATAGTTGAGAGATGATTCTGCTCATTTGTGCTTCCAGAGTAACTGTTGATTGGGAACTCTCAGGTGGAAAATCCTGGTTATAGCTATATTCTTCGCAAGGTTCCCTAACCGAAATATCTGTGAAAGCGGTCAAGTAGTCATCCGAATCCCAGACAAGCATATCACTTGTTATAGAATAACTTTCCAAATAGGGTTGGAGACTGAAGTAACCGATTGCGCCCATGGAGTTGTCTTGGTCTATGCCATCTGTAACAATGGCCGTGGAGGCGTCATCGGCGGAGGGATTCGTAAAGTCCATAAGAAAGCTTGTGGGGATCTTTCTGTAATTATGACTTGGACCAATAGCAGATTCAGCAATAGCCCTTGGGTTCAATTGACTATCAGAGATAATGCGTGTAGTAGAGGACTGGTAAGTGCACTCTGTACCACGAGAGTGGCACCGCGTGCACGGCACATTTGCGTCACATGAAAGCTTGCACCGTGAACATCGGTCACAGGCCCGCCGCTTCTTGCCGCGTCTCGCCGTTGGAAATGTAATTGCATGTCCCTTGGGAGAGCATTTCTTAACATGCCGCCGGGCTACATCCCTAGTCAAATCAGCGCCGAGTTAGATAACAATATTGGAGGCCTTACGTTCTTCCAAAGCACCGAGCACAAAAGGGACAGCTTATTGTAGGCTTGTCGGTGTCTAGATACTGTAAGCAACTCGTAGATGTCTCGACGGATACACCTCATTACGTGTTGCTTCATGCCGCCGCAAATGGCCATTTGTCGAGTATTCTTTGTTGCATATCGAGCATTGATACTTGCAGGAAGCATCAGTCGATAAGTTTTGCATATTCTATGATCAGCCTTAACGAACACCGAGGATGGACAAATGTGAAGGGAGGGAGAGCTGGTGGGTTTTATTCCGAAATGCGGCTTTTTACCCACAACATGCTTAGAAGCTGTAGTCCGGGCTATACCTGATTTGGCTAGCACTGCCGTGCCACGATCCATGCATCACTCGGATTGAGGCTCTTGAAGAGCACCCTTCCAGAGTTCCGCAGGTGGATATTCCAAGATCACCTATCCAAATATTCACAATCAATCTCTTTGTTGCACGTCGCTCGGATTGCAGTAAAGTCCGAAGTGCGAAGCACGAAAACGGGGGCCAAACGAAAAGTCCGAAAGAGTACTTGGACAAAGAGCACGAATTATCCCATGACCAGACGCAGGGGCCAATGAGGCTCCCATAGCTGCAGCTTAATGATTCACGAGGTGGATAATAAATCTGCAATTCTGAGCAAAGTGATAACGGCACAAATAATCTCTGTGATTGTTTTAAATGCTCAGGTAATTCTCATGGTCTTTGAAGAAAGCCGTACTAGCTCATAGGCTCTATGATTCTAGGAGGATCTGGAGGGGAAGTAAAGTGCGAAAGGAAAGGGAAGATGTAATAGTGGGTTTTGTCCCGAATTTGCGGCTTTTTGCCCACATGTCCTGCTAAGATCAGCTGCCGAAAACTAATAGTTAAGAAACTGGCGCTTCCAGGATGACATGGGCTACAAAGATTTATCATCTTAAATCCATGGAATTGCAAGCTCCGAGATGGTTTCATTATTTGTGAGCAGGCCGCTGAGGACCTGTGGGGTTCAGCAAGCATCCTAACAGTGTGTTGGAGACCACGGGGACTTGTGACGGAGCAAGATTGAGAAAAAAGCAAAAAAGGATAAGGAAAAGCATATAAGAGAGTGCTGTGAGAGCCCACTATCACCTTCTTCTTCATTTGTATGGCCTACAAGCCCCTTCGTAGTCATCTATCTAGAGACCAACCGTCTCGTAACTACCACTTGAAATAGACCATCTTCCAACAAGATCATCACACTCTAACCAACTTTGGCCTACTCCCTTTGGGAACACCCTTACAGACTTACAGAAGCGGATATCGGAAGATCACCTATCCGAATAATCACGTTTAATCTCTTTGTTGCACATCGTTCGGCGAGTGAAGTCCGAGGGCGAAGTATAGAAGTTAAAGCTAAGTCAAAAGGTCCACAGCTGTAGTTGTATAAATAGAATGAATAAAATGACTAAAATTGTATAATCAATGACGTACATATAACTGTAACTTGATGACTCAAGTGTTTAGTAATAAATTCGGAGTTCTTAGCTAGATAATAATAAGTCAAACATTTTCTGTGATTGTTTAAAAGTCTAATTCACTAATAAAATACATGCGCAAATCAATGACTAAAAATTGAGAATATTCCTTGTAATCCATCCAGAAAGTAATGGAGCCGCCTTATGATTCAAACCCACAAGGGCATTCAGTAGTCAATCTATCCGGAGCTGAATTCGATAAGTGAAAAAGTGATAACTCTCCCTCTCCCCTTCCTCCCTACTGAAACCATCCCTGATCCCCTTACCGTATGGCTAGATGATTGTGAAAGAGGGATAGAGGCTCAAGGAATTGACATTTTAAAAAGCAATTTGATTAACAAAATTGCTAGTTACGGTCTGTAGATAGGATGATGATCATTACATGTACACTTGTATGGGTCGGGATAAAATGGCTGTATATCATCGCCTGTGAATTTCACCTTAGAAGCCCAGCTGCTGGTTTACATCAAGTAACGTAAGAATCGATTGGTAGGTCGACAGGTGTAAACATAAGTAATAGATCTGTGTTGAAGAGAGTGTGAGACAGGGAGGTATCGCTAAAAATACTGTACATGAACCATCACCTTCCCCATCAAGAGTATTACAAGCACCACAAATAATGCTGAGGCCAGAGTCATCTTCAGCTAATAGCAATTGAGAGTGCGTCACCCCATCTCAAAGTCCCGTGATTCAATTTCATTTCGCTATATACACAATTTCCAATTTGATGATCCTCATAGCCCGGGATTTTAGGAGGCTATGAAATCAATCCCCTTCTTCACATTACCTTTCAACTCTTCGACTGCGATTGTTAGTTTCTCTTTCTCATAAGCAGAGAGTGCCCCGATAGGATATGCTTTCTTCGCGCCTTCTGTTCCAAACTCTACAGGCACAGCAAAGTAATCAACGCCGATTTCGGCGGCAATCTCCTTGCCTCCAGTGATACCTGGCAAATACAAGTATGTCTCCTCAAGAATTCCAGTCTGACCAGAAACTGCTCTCAGGATTGAGGTGAAAAATCTAGCAAGCGGTTAATATTTTATGTTTCAAGTAACCATCTATGCATACCTAAATCCAGCATAGGCCATACAAGTTGTAGCTGAGCCAGCCCCGGCCTTAGCCTTAACAATCTCGTCGCCGCCAAACTGAACGCCTGTATTCAAAATCAGCGCCGTTCGAGAATAATTGGGGACTGAAGAATTATTACGATATGTTATTGCATCCCTTTGCTCGTCTGACAAAGTTACCGCTGGCTTTGACTGACTAAATAGTGGCAAAATAGTTGCTCCACTATGACCTCCTACAACTGGGACTTTGAACTTCTGTGGCTGCGGTTCACCAAGGGCTTGTGCGACGAAGGTTGATGCGCGAATAACATCCAAGGTGGTAACTCCGAAGACCTTAGCAGGATTAAATACATTGTGCTTCTTTAGTGTTTCTACCGCAATAGGCAAAGTGCTATTAACGGGATTGGTGATGATGAGGACAAATGCTTTTGGGCACACAGTTGCCACACCAGTGATAAGATCCCGAATTACGCCCGCATTAGTCTTGAAAAGATCTAAAAATTTCAGCTTGTTGAAAAGAGGCAGTTTTGAGATCTCGTACCATCACGTGTCATTCCGGGCTTGCGAGCGATTCCTGCAGGTATAACGACGAGATCCGCCCCCGTGAGCGCTTTCTTTAGGCCATCATCTTCTGGCAAGAAGCCAGTGACCTTGGCTGGAGTATCGATGTGATTCAAATCAATGGCAATCCCTGGAGCGTGAACAAGATCGTATAAAGATAGCTCGTCAACAAGTGGGCTCTAACTTGTGTCAGTATCAGTTCTCAGGGTTGGTTTACAATAGTACTTACTGTCTTTAAGAGCAAGCTGAGGGGTGTGCCGATTTGTCCGGCGGCGCCAAGAAGTGCAACTTTCGTCATTTTCTATTCGGTTCGTAAGATCTGAAATTTGTGGTTTGTATAAGTCTATGTAATTCAGTTACAATAAGCTGGTGTTCGGTTAAATCTCATGAGTGTCGGTTAGAGCGCTTTCACTTTATACTGGGACGTGAGACTGCCCGAGTTCAGAGTGTTGGTTAAATTATTGACCGAGCACTGACTCGCGACGCCATGATCTGGGAGTTCTAAAAGTGTAATTGTTTTCCCGAGTCAAGTTCTTGTTACTTTACGTAACTTATGCTGGGTCGAACGGTAAAATGTACGTCCGCAGGATCTAGGCTGGATCTATTCCTATCGTGTCCTGAGATCAAATTCTTGCGTAGAATTAAGAATTCCAAACTGCCCAAGGCGCCTCATAGAAATCGCTTGTGTTGTAGCAACTTGCCCCATCTGAACTTCTGCTATTACACCGCTCATTATCAAACTACTCCAGATCTCCGACAGATACACTGAGAACTTGGTAAAATATAATTCACATATCTAAAGCCATCACAATCATAGCAATATTTGGCACGGTAGGGCATAAGATTTCAAAACAGTGGATGAATATGTCATATATCTATTTGATACAGCAAATACAAAATTCCCATCTCCAGTTCACTGTTTCTGCTCAGCTACAATTGTAAGCAGAGGCTCTCCCATGCAACCTCTCCTGGCATTCTCCATCGCAAGACTCTCCATAGAGGCCAAGGTTTCCGTGGTGTGAGTACCCAAATGTGGTATTAACATAGCACGCTCATTTTTAATTAGAGTCTCGTTGATGTGTGGCTCGTTTTCATAAACATCAAGACCAACAGATGCAATCTTGCCTGACTCCAACGCGGCTGCCATTGCTGCTTCATCAATAATCGCACCTCTGGCAGTGTTCACGATCACAACCCCATCTTTCATCTTCTCGATCTCTTTTGCACCGATCAAGTGCCTGGTTTTTGCATTCAGAGGGACATGCAAGGAAATGATGTCACTTCGAGACAGAAGCTCGTCAAATCCAACATAAGGTGCTCCAGCTGCCTCAGATTCCGATAATGCATTGCGGTTGTGGTATATTACCTTCAGTCCAAAAGGCTCGGCACGCTTCTTTAGAGCTCTACCAATGCGACCCATGCCAAGGATTCCCAGTGTCTTTTCCTGTGGGTCGTGTCCAAAGTCAACACCCGCCTTGAACAATCCACGTCGTAGGACACCCAAGGCAGGGTTTAGCTGACGTAGAGCACCAAGAAGAAGAAACATGGCAAGGTCGGCTGTTGCATTTGTCACAGGATCAGGAGCATTGGTGACAGTGATACCACGAGCAGTACAAGCATCAACATCGATAGCATCATAGCCTGTGAAAAGTCAGGGGCACGAAATGCTATGAACGGTGCATTTACGACATACCAGCACCATTGTGGCAGATGAACTTCAGCGAAGAAGGGAGCTTCTTTATAAACTCAGAGTCAAATTTGCCAGTGACCTATTATCGCGATTAGCCCTTGAGAAATCAACCAAATATAGGTGTCTTACGGCATAACTAGAGGAAGTACTATAAATAGCAACGATATCCTTATATTTTCCTTCGACATCTTTGAAAAATTCTGTTCTGCTAGTGCTTGAGATTACTTCTGTCTGTGCCACTGCGCCAAGCTCTCGAAACTTGGTGTGGGCATGACGAACTGGGTTGAAGAAGAGGATGCGTGGCTTTATTGCAACCATGTTGAACAACTTGGAAAGGGTAATTAAGAGCGAAGTTTTGGAGGCGGGTGTGGTATGCGGCATTGAAAGTTGGCATGCATGCAGTGTATTTATGAACTGCGACACAATACACTGGATAATGCGTCGTCGAAACTTTTAGCCGGCGAGGGTTTACCCATTAGTCATGAACAGCACTAATTAATGAACAAGCGTCTCCCCATATTTCTCCACATAACCTACTTGACCCATCTTTGGGGAAATCTAGCGTAGAATTAGCTTTTGGCTGTCAATGCCCGCGTACCCCATTCCCCCGCAATGCTTGTTTATTTGACCCAGCCCAATAAATTATTTAGCCTTGGTTGGCAATACCTCCCCCGATGGCCTCTATAAAGGTGCTTTGGCATGAAGCTCATCCTTTTCTTCGAGGCATTTCCACTCTATTATCCATCATAGCTTTATAACAAGAATTTACGCACATCATAACATCATGCCTCCAAAATATCTTGGCCTTCGAGGTGCCATGCTCGCTCGCATGCGCATTTTCGTAGTCGTCCTTCCTTCATTTCTTCTCTTTGGCTACAACCAATCCGCCATTGGAGGAGTACTTGGCTTCGAGTCCTTCACACATACCTTTCCTCGCATCGATACAACGAATACAACAGGACATGTAAAAACTGAGCATGCACGCATTCAAGGTGGGCCGTGAAGAAGTCTCTGCGAGTCCTTCACTAAATTCTATAGGAACCGTAGTGGCAATATACACAATTGGATGTCTTATTGGTGCTTTAGCCTCAACATCTGTTGGCAACCCGTTTGGTCGCCGCCGTGCACTTGTTATCTTTGCAGCTGTAGCAGCTATTGGAACATTATTACAGGGCACAACCTTCGGTCTTGCGCAACTCATCGTTGGTCGAATAATATCTGGCATAGGTGTAGGCGGAGTTAATGCTATTGTGCCTGTCTGGCAAGCAGAATGCTCAAAGCCAAAGAATCGAGGTAAAAATGTTGTTATTATGGGAGTCTTTGTAGCCACTGGTATTGCTTTGGCGGCATGGGTTAACGTCGGTCTTTCCTTCAAACAGAATAGTTCTGTTTGCTGGAGACTACCGCTGTCATTCCCCCTTATCTTCTGTGTTCTTATCTGCATGGGAGTCTTTTGCTTCCCCGAGTCTCCAAGATGGTTAGTTCAAAAAGGTAAACATGACGAAGCAAAGGCCGTTATGCAGATTTTGCATGATTTACCTGCGAATTCAGATATCGTGGATGAGGAGTTCGACATGATGCACCGAGTCTGCACTGCAGAAATGGATCGGGAGGTCAGCTTCTTCGATCTGTTCAAATTGAGTCATGAGAGATTACCATATCGCGTATTCTTGGCAATAACAATCAACTTCTGCGCTCAAATGACTGGTATGATCACCTCGAGGCTCTATAAAATACAAGACTTATTTTGACTGATATTTTCAGGTGCCAACGTTATCACATACTATGCTAAGACAATCTTCCGCTAATCTCTCGGTTTCGCCGCATTAAACTCCTCATTGCTGGCTGCTGGCCTCCTAACATGGAAAATACCCGCGGCATATATCGCATACTATTATGTGGATCGTGTCGGTCGAAAACCCCTCTTCATCATTTCAGGCGCTGGTATGGGCCTTTCAATGACCTGCCTTGCTATTACAGTTTCCCAGATTGAGCATAACGGTGCTGGTCAGGCCGCTGTTTTCTTCCTATTCATGTTCATGTTTTTCTTTCCGATTGGGTTCCTCGGTGCGAACTTTCTCTATTCTGCAGAGATAGCGCCACAGCACCTTCGGATTCATCTATCAGCGGTTGGAACAGCAGCACATTGGTTGTTCAACTTTGTCATTGCCGAAGTGACCCCAGTGGCATTCGCGAGCATTGGTTATCGATACTATATCGTTTATGCCTGCACAGGAGTTGCCGTCATTCCCATAGTATACTTTCTGTTCCCAGAGACCAATGGGAGGACTCTCGAGGATATGGATGAAATCTTCTCACAGCCAGAGCATTGGTGGTTGATTGCTGCTGCCGCAAAGATTGGGGTTGAAAATACCGAGGCGCTTGAAAGCCCTCAAGGTAAGGCACAAACATTAGATGACAAGTACGCGACTTCAGAGCAGATTGAGAATGGAGAGTTAGTGTAGTCCATGCGCCGAGGGATTGGAAAAGGCTTGCTATTTGCTGTGTTCAGTAGTCGTTTGTTTAGTAGTGGCTGTTCAAGAGCTCTTTCTTCGCAGCAGGGAATGCCCTATTGAGTGGTAAGATCATGGGGGTTTAAATATATTACTTGGGCAATGGCTTGATTACCTTTATCACTCGCAGTTGGTTCTAATTCCATGTTGCTTAATAAATCACCAAATGATTTCCAGGTCAATGGCTATCATACCTTACTACCCTATCTTACTTCGGATTAGTTCACTGGCAGTTTTAGCCATATCCGTCAAATCACTAAGTTATGCACGTGACATGCTAACTTTTCGCTAGGCTAATAATTCTTCCCCGGCTTTACTTTTAATTGTACTACCTTCTAAGTCAACCATAATTCTGTACCCTTGCTGAAACGTATAATATATTGTCCGACATTGCTATCCCTGGCGTGATGTGAAGCACGATCAGATCAGCCTAGGGTACTTATGCAACCCGTCCTCTTATTCGCTCGGCGACTAATGGCGGACAACATAATTGGCATCGGTTCCGACCGCCGTGATGCCCAAACTCAGGACACGACCTCTCGGAGCACTGCAGCCTGTAATGGATGTCGTGCACGCAAACAAAAGGTAACATTAACTTCCTTACACATATGGATGGCTGCAAGAACAAACAGCGGTCGGTATATTGAACGCGTTTTTCTCCATAGAGTCACCAGCCTACCTATCTTAGTCCTGAGGTAGCTGACTAGCAATAGTGCGGTGGCGAAAGGTAGCCCAGAGCCTATCCCTAAGCCTTGACATATCTTCCAAACTTATTTGGCTCCTACAGACCCATTTGTCTTCGGTGTCGCTCCCTCGGACTGGACTGTGAATGGCCCAAAGCACAAAAACGGTAAGTAAATTCACCATTTTCTGCTTTGAATTGCATTATTATTTCGTAAACTGACCTTAAGTCATATAGTGGTCCCGCCAAAGGGTACACCGAAGCCGTGGAAACTCGATTACAAGAGATGGAGAAAATTCTTATCCGGGTTCTATCTACTGTATCCCAGGAGCAGTTGCCTGCAATCCTTTCAGGAGCTTTTGAAGAGCCAAATTCGGTTCAGAGTTCTATTTCAAACACCAGAACTGCATCTGTACAGAGGAAAACAGCGATTGAGTACTGGAACAAGTATCCATTGACTTCGCCCGATGAAGTATGCTTTTGGCTGGCAGATCGAAATTCCTCTCAAAAGTCTATACAAATCTTGGATGAGCAGGGAGGAGACAGGGACCAAGACGAAACGAGAGGCCTGTTCAACGAGTGGCAGGGCGAAGAGGTGCAAAATAACAAACAAACTGATACGATTGGGATTGCGGAGCCTTCCGAACAATATCAGTCTGCTGATAATAGCAGTGACGTGTACAGAGAACAATTACGTGCAGACGTCGCCCAATCCGGTATAAGTAATCCGTTGTTGGGCTGGGCGTCTGAATCTGAGGATAATCATAGAGCGGAGCTTGATCACAGTCCGGAGCTCAATGAAAGTACACCCCCTCCTGCTGCGAGTGATGCCGACTTTGTTCTGCCGACTGGCGTACAAAGACGTGAGCTGGGAATCCCCGAAGACTTCAAGAGCAGGTTCCTATGGTAGAAAAGTCTGTTGTGTACGGACCGTACCTAGCGCGATCGATAAGCAACAAGAACACCACCTAACTTGGAGATATTTACAAATCAGTACATTTTATAAATACACCAGAATAATTTCCGTTACACTTTATATACCCCATGATAGTGACATTTCAGGATCCATATTTTCTGCTTGTAAATCCCCACCTCGAAACAATGCCTCCCAACTAACATGAGCAAAAATATCTGGCCTTTGTAGCTCGTGAGGTTGAAATGCGCTCTGTCCTACACCATCAAAATTAATATCCGGATAGATATTTGGCAAGTAATTAAGTTGATCGCTAGAGTTCCAAGAGTCATTGACATTTGTACTTTCAGATGTGGACATCCTTTGTCGCTTGTTAGGCTCTTGACCACCCGAAGCTACCATCGATCGTGTTCTTTGTAAGTTATTTCGCGGAATGGATTGCGATTGAGGAGTATGGAGGTTTTCCCGATTCAAGCGCTCATTTCTGGGATTTCCATTGCGAAGATTTGACAAGAGGGTGGCTAAAATGCTATGGCAATGTCTTGCACTATTCCATCTCTTTTCCATCACTTCGAGAAGTCTTAGACACGCTTCGATTTCCCTATTATCATAGTATTAGTACTCGATAATTTGTACATATCTAGTAAGGCTCAATATAGAGCGCTCAATCAATTTAAGCATAAAGTGGACGGAAATGGACGTACGGAAAGCCTTTGCTAGTAGGATATGCATTCAGTTCACATGCAAATGCAATTACTAGACCAGACATCCAAGTACCAGAGAGAATTCCAGGAGCGGAAAGACACTGCTTGCGCCGTGGATGTCCTTGAAATATTGAAATAATTTTTCGACTAGCTCTGATGCATACCTGTAAGCTGGACTGAAATTCTGGGGTTGAGGGATCAGAAGACAGAAAAGGACGATTGACCAATAAAATTAGTTTTTGGTACATTATAATGAAAAAAGGAGCAAAGCTGTATTCTGTGTAGTTCAGGTCCTCGTTAGAATAGATTGATTGACCTAGTGTAGTGGACCGTAGCTCCTGGAGATCCGAAGGAAGATAGTTCCACCAGGAATGTACCTCAGTCTTAAGCAACAGGATGTCGCTATTTCCGATGGCGCGATTGTGTATTGATTTATGAAATAGCTCCAGCGCACGGCCGACAATTCTCCCATACCCAACATAACTAGCCAGAACTTCATCTCCTCTTTTCTGTGATGGGGGTGTGATTCCTTCAACTTGATTTTGAGAAGACTCTATATCTGAGCCTGAATTTGATCTTCTATTACGTGTCGTTGACTTATCTCGTTTTGACAAGTGTGCCAGATCCGGATGATCAGGGTGACCATGGGGGAGATGTAGAAGAACCTCGCGTCCAGAACTGGAAAGCTCTGTAGTTTGTGTCGCCCGCGGCACAGGTATGTGGAGTTCCTTTTTACCGGGCATGCAGACATCTACATCGAAGTCTTGGAATCCAAGAGGGTGGCCTAAAGCCTGGCTCAAGTATCTATCAGTAGCGTAAACGCACCAAAAGATTCTTTTTCGCATATGACAGTCGTGTTCCGAAAGTTGTATGTAGCGGAATGGGCAACGGTGGAAGCCGGCTTGGAATATTTTCTTCAGTAACATCCCGCCAACTATCGAAGCTGCATTTAATGACATTGAGGCCATCAGATATATCTGCGCAGCTAACATGGCCTGGAGAAATGGTGTTTCGTTCCGTACAGCAAGAACTCCCAGTATTGACATTAATGTCGATGTTGACTTAATTCGCGAGTCGCGTGGCAGTGTTATCTCCGGTCTATCTATGGCAGCTAAGTTCAAGATGGATTGGAAGAGAACTGCACGGCATGTATTCTCAGCGATTTGAGAGGGTGTCTGGTGTCCCATAATTCTTTCTTTGGCGTAGAGGCTTTCTAGCTGAAGTAGAAATGAAGGCCCATGCAGGAACGGAAACAATGGATGCCATAGTTCAAAATAGGTCATCACAAGTTCCTTCGCAATAGAAATGTCCGGAAGTCTACCAAGACCAGCTTGGATTTCTCCGTAAGATCCTGTCATTCCATACGAGTCCATAGAATTGTTCGGAAGCAGTTTCGGGGCCAGATCCACATGTTCTTGGACATCGTCACTCTGCTGAGCATCGTCAGTGTGCTCGGCAAGGCAGTCGTTGACTGAGGTATGCGTTGGAGGCTCTATATTTTGCACGGTATTTTCGGGCAATGATGCGTCAACATGGGCGTCTGCAAAGGCACGAAGAACCGTGTTGACGAAGAATACGCCACTTGAGCTGCCGAAGAATTGAGTTTCGTGAGGCGATGAGGCACTGAGAGCCCCAATCTCGAGGGGCAACACACCTGATGCAGAAGGTGACCGGGGAATGGGCATGGCACCTGTCAAACAATAAACAAATAAGGCTGTATCAATATGATATCTTCAAGAACATCAAGAAACAAGGATAGAAACTAAGAGGACGCCCACCCAACAGGGTCACTCGAGCTTGTTCCCCGCAATCCCAGCCACGTTCAGTGTAGCAGAAAAGTAATGGGGGAACCGAATATCGGTAAAGACTAGTGGTATAGGTCTCTGATGATTGGAAAGGCGCTCAATTTCAAAGGCACTAGGATGCAGTGAGGAGCTCAACCCCTTTGACATAAGTCAAAAAGTATGTGCGCTTGCTAAATCTTCATCATGTGATTATGACCTGATGGTCCGCATTAGAAGGAGAGGAATGGAAAAAGTAGAAAAGGTTAATCACCAGTAAGATATCTGGCTATTATTCTAGTGGTTCAACTTTTTCTTATTAATGAATAACTTTTAGCATCAGATAGGATACCGCACGACTACACTATTTATATTTAGAACGAGTAGTCATTCACGTGATGTATTTTGGTCAACGTTGAGGATATCCACCTAATCTGAATTATTGTGCTGATTTATTCGCATTCCGATATGAACATTATACAATTTTAAGTTCTTGGCTTCTGGTTTCGATTTTTTGAAGTTGGAATAGGTAAGACACATAAGACTTAATCGCTTTTATACATAACTATACTAAATACAGAAATAACAGCCTACTATGCCGCACTCTATCTCCTCTATCTCCTATTGCCACATCTGGCCGTAAATATGCTTAGTGGTGGGTCCGTGGAAGCACATCTTCCTGCCCCGGCTGAATGAAAAGCACGTCTTCCTCTCCCCGGCTGATGCGATTCACAATGTCGGCAACTCGACTATGGGTATAATCGGCATCTCATTATGGGTATAAATTGCGACTCGACTGGTTTCTCTAGCTGCTACTCATGTAATTACCTTTCAATACTTCTCCAATCTGCCATAGAAAGTTGTTCCTGTTATAGGCTGCTTCTCTCAAATTCCCTCCTGCCCGGCCTCTCTCTTCATCAGCGGATCTTCGAAATGATTATCGAGAAAGCTTCCCCTGATTCGCCACCAGACAGTTTAGATAAGAAGATCTTTGATAGTGGGCTCGACATTATCGATGATCAACCCGTGGATTACATCAACCCGAAGGAGGAGAGGGCCTTTGTATGATCATTCTTCTCCACACTATCATAAAGTCTTATTAATCGGCTAGGTATGGCGGCTTGATATATGGTTCATGACCATTGGTTTCTTGGCCTACACGTTCAAATATCTTGATCAGACCAACATTGTGCTTTCCTACCCGTCTCAATACTATTTCTTAGCAGATCTGATATTCTTGACAGAGTAATGCGTACGTTTCGGGCATGAAGGAGGATCTCCAGTTATATGGCAATGAGCTCAACTACTTCACTACTTATTTCAAGTAAGAGCCTCCATCTCAATAGCACTACTTTTAATCATGTCTAGTTGCTCTTTGCGAATCTAATTCGGATATTCTAATACTGATGCTTCATAGTATCGGCTACATGGTGATGCTTTATCCCTCTTGTATAATTATTTCTCACATTGGCCCTTCAAAGTGGTTACCTACATGCGAGGTATGCTGGATTCTTACAGTAGTTCAGACTTTGAATGAGTTTTGCTAACAATGTAGAAAGGTATTGTGGGGTGTCATGACTTGTTGCTTATCCATAGTTACCAATGCTAAACAGGTATGTCATGAATCTTTAAGACAATTTCACTTATTGCACATCAACAATAAATTCTTGCCAGGTTTACGGTCTTCGTTTCCTTACCGGTTTTCTTGAAGGTTGTGCTTGGCCTGGTTATTTTACGCTTATCAGGTCAGTTCACACCTCCCACGGTAACATGCCAAAAGGAAAATTGACCAGAACGGTCTTAGCTCATGGTACATGCCTCATGAACTGGCTCTGCGCATGAGCCTCTACAATATCGCCCAACCTGTTGGTGGCATGTTGTCTGGAGCGATGCAAGGTGCGCTCTCTACCAACCTGCAGGGCGCGCTTGGTCGAAGTGGTTGGCGTTGGGCCTTTATCATTAACGTGAGTTCTTTGTCTTCTTTTTCTCATTACATATCTGACTGACAAGTAGGGTGTCTGTACAATTTTTATTGCTTTGGGCGCTTTTATCATTCTGCCTGGTTACGTACGTACAAAATATCCAATACCTTTGACAAAAAAGGTAATGACGTGACTAATGAGGTCTATAGCCCGAACGACAGAATCCACTATCCAAGTTCTATCTGAAGCCTAGACATATTGGTAAGCATTTATATCCTTCTATTCTTGTATTTCGGGTTTGGTTAAAATTGTATATAGAAATTGCGTTGGCCCGCTCGCGACGTGTTGGCCGCAAACCTCAGATTGGCATTACTCTCAAACGTTTTCTGCGTTGCTTTACGTTCTGGCAGTTGTGGACTGTTGCTAGTGAGTAAAATCAGAACTCTTCCTTCTATCTATGGAATATATGTGGCAGCAAAAGTATCTAAACGTTCATAGTCTCATGGGCGATTGGCAGCAATACTACTCCGGCCAGCTACTTCAACTTGTGGCTCAAGTCTCTAAAAAATGCCGATGGCACTTCCAAATAGTAAGTAAGGTGCCTTGGCCTAAATTTCTTCTGCTAATGTGCATTCTAGCTCTGTTGGTATGCTCAACTACTTGCCAATCGCCGGCCAAGCTATTCAACTAGTTGCCGAGCTGTTGTTCAGTGGTTTTAGCGACTATTTTGGAGTTCGACTACCATTTTTACTCCTCCACTCTGTGAGTACACCCACCACATGGTGCCATACTGACTATTGCTAACAACTGCATAGTCTATTAATATCACATCACTTATTATCTTGATCATCCGCCCAAGTAGCCAGCATGCCTACATGGCTGGTTGGTATATGAACTATGTGGGGGCGTGAGTTTAACTTATCTACATTACTCACAACCACTAACACTTCCAACGATCCACAGCGTCTCGACGATGCTTTTATGTGCTTGGGCAGCCACAAATCTTGAGGATGAGCCAGAGGTCCGCACAGTCCTTTTCGCCAGTGGCACAGTTATAGCTTACCTCCTGAACGCGTTTGTCCCAATCGCGGCTTTTCCAGCATCTGAGGCTCCTCATTGGCGAATAGGCGCAAAGCTGTATCTTGGCTTTGCTATCGTCTCTATGTTTATGTTTATAGGTATCCACTTTGCATTCAAGTGGGAGTCTAAGAAGAAAGCCAAGGGCTCGAGCAAGGATACCTTAACTACGGAGCAGAATGCAGATTCCAGAACTGAAACTGTTGGACATGTCCAAGAATACTTACGGCATAAGCGTTAAATAAAAGGGTCGCTATCTTCTGGATTCGTGCGGTCGCTGAACTGGTGGGTAGACGATGTAAGCCATGAGTGCAAATACATAGTCGATAATCCTGAAAACAAGACTCTTATTCGCAGCAGCAAGAATACAACGAACGATAAATCTAAGTTGGGAATAGTATTCTCAACGATGAGATTACTTCTTGAGACTACAGATCGTAAATTACATGCTTTAGTGCTTGAGTTGAAAGGACAGGGCTACGTCCATGAGTCATGCGACCTGGAACCTGCATGTAAATAGGCCTTCCAGGCAGTCTTCACTTTCATTCTACAAGTCAATACATCATGAATCTTTTCTATTAACCCAAAGGAAATATTGGGTTTCTTTCTGCAAGCACTCGTTGGACATAAGCTTTAGAGTAAGTACTCCTTTACAGCTTAGCCAGAACTCCGTTAGAATTATCAACGGTGGTTTGACTTGCCAGTCTCAAGGTCTCCTCAAAAGTCTTCACAACATCATGCTCATGTAACCAATTGGTATTTGACCCCTTGGCCGCCCTGGCCCTCAGCTCTTCGTCAGTCTCAAGAACTCCAGATTTGAACTTCTCAGCCTTGGCCTTGTTTGCAGCATGCACGATCTTCAGCAAGCGCTCCGCATGCGGTCTACGGGTTGCTTCATACAGTCTTAATGCTTGGTGAATAGCCTCTGGAGATGGCTTGCGAGTTGCTGTTGCGGGATAGACGGAATTCAGTGAGAGATAGAAGGCGTACGCATCGTCAATAGCAAGAGATCCGCCCGTAGCAAAGGCACCACCATGCGCGTGCGCGGCATCTCCGACTAGAGTTGCTCGGCCACCAAAAACCCAAGTATCGAGATATTCACCGGAAAGATTTGGATAGAACCGAATGTCTGGAGTAATCTCTGTGAGACCTTTAACAACGGGGTTCCAGTCCTAGAAATAATTGTCAGTCCACAAGATGCCGTGCGAGTTGAAATTGCGTCGGAGGTTCACCTTATATTTGTCTCGAAGAAGTTTTATGTTCGCTTCTTGGTCCCAGCGTGCATCTGCAAATAGTGCATTTGGATCAGCAGGATTTGAATGTGCACCTCCAACTACCGTGTAGGTGTTCTTTCCCAGGCGAGATGCGAAGAAGTTCGTATCTGGACCCCACCAATGTGTTGAATCTTTAGGAAGATCAGGAATCGGGTCTGTCAGAGAAATATCGAATATAGCACGGAAGGCAGTCCATCCACTCCATTTTAGCTGAAAATCCGGTACAAAGGCTGTTCTGACGCCCTATGAAATCGGATTAGCATTGTGATCTAAGATAACAAGTGAGGAAGCGTGGGTAATGAAAAAAAAAAACCATGATTAGCTGAAAGTGGCGCTTTTCATTGCCAAAAATCTTCATTCGTACGCCACTGCATCAACAATATAGCACCTAGTTTTATTTTAAACTAAGTTGCGCTCCCCAACACAACGCAGAGAAAACAAGAGAGACCTACCGATCGAATTCCATCAGCTCCCAAGAGAATATCGGCAGTGACAAGCGATCCATCCAGAAACTGCAATACAACTCCGTCTTGCGAATCTGCCTTTGCCGTAACCAATTTCTTATTCAAATGGATAATCTCTCTAGGAACATTCTCTAACAATGCTTGATGCAGGTGACCTCGATGATAGCGTGCCGTTCGATGTAAATACTCAGTAACCTCATCATGCACATCCTTCCCAATAATCTCATTGGTTTTCCAGTGTCTATAGATCATTGGAATGTTAGCTGGGCCACGGAAACTAACTTCGTCGCTAATAGCATTGTGTAGTCCTAATCTCTGCAGAGTTCGAAGTCCATTAGGACCAAGTGCTATGCTTGCGCCGATCTCTGTGAGCTCGCTGGCTTGCTCATACAATGTCACATGGATGTTTGCTTGTTGGCGAAGTGCGATGGCGGCTGTTAGACCAGCAATACCTGCTCCCACTATTGCTACTTGTAACGGCGAGGATTGCTGTTCCGCAACCATATTTAAAGATGTTTAAAACCTTTTCAAATTATAACCAAAGTGCTATGTATAGAATAAATAATGATAAAAGAAGAGGTACTTAAAAGTTCTAGTATCTGTTCACCAGGTTGTGCTCAAGTCGTTGGTCAAGGGTGGGATTAAAGGAGCAATGGACCCTCATTCACCAACTTCTATTGTACCCGTCGGCAAGATCATGCCGCACATAACGTGCGATTGCATCCGACTGGTCAGCTCGCTGTAAGGATATGTAAACCTATTGTATGAATGTGGATGACAATGATGCAATACAAGGTTCAGAATGGCGTTGCGCTGCAAGATAAGCACGCAAGCGCATAATCACGTGAACCCTTCTTGTCGCCGTCTCAGTATGACCTTTCTTTTCTTTTTGAGTTATTGCAGACAGATCAAATTTCCTCTTGAGAATCAGCATAGTGGAGTTGCCAACTCTGGCTCATCAGCTTTATCCCAGCGCTGTAAATGTTGAATATGGGCCTTGTTTGAGTTGGAGTATGTACCAATATTGTATAACAAATAATCGATCCGACCTACATGACCTGCTACCAAGCGCAGCACCCTTATCGCACCGGCCCCCCACATACATGGCCTCATAGAGTCACCTCTTACAAGGCACACCAATGTCATCCTTATCAAATGCATAACCCTGTCTGTGCTTCCGACATCGAATAACCAAGTCTCCTGTTAAGTCCTGGTGTCTGTTTGAGATAACGTTTAAGTGCAATATCCGTGTGGACCTCATTTCTAATAAATGAGTCCAATCAGAAGGTAACGTTTCGACCGTCTTGTCCAAAAAGTCTTAGAGGTAATATGATCTTGTACCCAACTGAATCACTCGTCCTCTGGGGTCGGGCACGCGGGTGACCTAATTGTAAAAGAAGCAACAGCATTTTAGAACAAAGATACCAAATAGAGCTTACCATTCATTTATTTTCATTCAACGTGATGAAAAACAACGCAGATAAGCAGCTTGTAGGCAAAATAAGGGAAACTAAGTTTTTACTCATTTAGGAATGATGAAAAGCGGCTTGAATGAATATCAAGTTTTCCAATCTCTCAAATAGCTTTTAACAAATTAGGTAAAAACGGTGTTACAATATAACATACAAACCAAGTAAATAATCTAGATAAAAAAAATTACGGACTAGGCAAATAACATTACTAAGACATAAAATGATGAGATTTATGTAAAGAGTTAGATTATGCTCGTGATAACTGAAATATAACTCAAGTACAGATGAGAAGAAAAGAATCAAAGGCTAAATCATACTAAGAAGCAAAATAGACTCTTGAGCAAGATTTTAGTTATACACACACGCACGAATGCATATCTGATGCCAGTTGCTAATTTCCAACGTACTTATGCTTGTGTCACTTAAGCAAGCTCGAATGTTAGCTTGTTATTACGACATTTGTACTTGAGAAGAGGACATTTCAATATGCATGCGTCCATGTTCTTAGGTACACGGCTATTTGTCGTTTGGTAACTATAGACTGTGCAGATACATGATGACGCCACAATGGAGCAAAATTGTCACATCTTCTCATCAATTCTCCCCTCAGCAACCTTGTATTGCTTTCTAAACACCCTATATAAGGTTATAAGTCTTAACTCATAATATTCCTATATGATAACTGATGCAAAGCAGTTTACAATGGGTTCAACACCAACCTCCAAGAATGAGGCTCAACCACAGTCATCGAACCCTCTTGATAGACTTCGCTCAATAAATGAGCATCTCTCTCCAGGATCACAAGACCCCTCACCTGTAAGCACTTTAACAGACACTTCAGAGTTAAAACAAGTTTCAGTGCAACATCCATTTACATATCTGTCTACCTTTAGTTTCTCCGGAATTCCGAACGCCCAAAATACTTCCCAGAAAAAACACCATTCAATGCTGAAAGACCTGTCAAGGTAAATAGGTTACTGTTGATCGAATTTCTCTCGTGTTTATGTTTTATCTGAAGTCCAAACTCATGAAAAACAGGCTGTTATAGTGGGAGCAGGCATAGCCGGGATAGCTACCTCTGTACTACTTTCAAAAAAGATTCGTAATCTAAGTTACACACTCTATGAAAAAAATGATTCTGTAGTAAGTTTCTCATCTAGCACAAATGTTAGGAAATAATTCTGATGGAAAGTAAGGGTGGTACATGGGCTGAGAATATTTACCCCGGAGTCCGGTGAGTTCACCAGCTTAAAACAGCTTCTACTTGGTTATCGGGTGGCGTTAAACAAGATTTTCAGGTCAGATCATACTTTGACCAGTCAATCCTTAGCATATTACCAACCAAAGCTTACATGGCTGCCGGATGCTTTCAAGTTGCTAAGAAGCGTGGAGACTGACTCAAGTTTAGATGTGACGTCCCATCTCATGCCTATCAGCTCACATTTGAGCCAAACCCGCATTGGACGGAGTTCTATGCGGAAGGAGCTGAAATCCGCAAGTATTATCAATCTGTGGTTGATAAGTACAATGTTACCTCCCACTTGAAACTTCGTCATCAGGTGATTCGTGCAGCCTGGTCCCAAGGCGATTCGCATTGGGATTTCGCAGTTAAGAATCTTGAAACGGGAGAAGTTGTTCAAGATACAGCTGACTTCTTCATTTCGGCAATCGGGAGATTGAATCAATGGGCTTTCCCCAACATCCCTGGACTACAGGATGTATATGAAGGTCACTTACGGCACTCTTCGAATTGGGACCCTGAATATGACTACTCTGGAAAACGAGTAGCCGTAATTGGAAACGGTGCAAGTGGGATGCAGATTGTTCCAAATATTCTTCCTACTGTGGCCCATTTAGAACATTATATTCGCTCGAAAGTTTGGATAAGCCCAACATTTCGAGGGGGTTTGATAAGTGCAGCTGCTGAGAATCCTGGTGGTCTCTCATATTCCACTGCTGAACGCGCTGGATTTGAATCAGACCCTGCGAAATACCTTGCATATCGGAAAGATTTGGAGACGAACTTTCACGGAGGCTTCTTGAGTAGTATACTAGGATCTCCAGAGAATGAAGCAACTAAGGAAGTATGGAAAAAGACTATGTCTGATCGAGTTGGAGGAGATGCCGAATGGTTGGAAAAGCTAGTTCCAGACTATGCTCCAGGATGTAAGAGACCAACACCGGCTCCGGGGTATCTTGAGGCACTACTTGATCCCAAGACAACTTTCCACTCTTCGCCTATTGTCTGTGCTACTAGGACAGGGCTAGTAACGGCCGATGGAAATGAAAGTGAAGTTGACGCTATCATTACTGCAACAGGTCATTCCAATGGTTTCGTACCACGATTTCCAATTATCAACCATAACAATGTCAACTTACAAGAAAAGTGGTCGACTGAAGGACCAATTGGATTTCCAGAAACATATCTTGGGATAATGGCCCCGGAATTCCCAAACTATTTCTTCGTCATGCAAGCAAATGGCAATGGCGCGGGAGGGACAGTCCCTCTCCAATGTGAGTTATCTGCAACTTACATCGCAAAGGCCATCCGAAAAGTTCAATCGCAGTCCTATTCATCTTTGGTGCCTACAGATCAGGCTACAGATGATTTTAATGCTATAGTGAACGGTTACTTTGACGATAAGGTAACTGGCGACAATTGCAATTCTTGGTTTAAGCAAGGAAAGGGAAACACGAGGAATCTGATCCTATGGCCTGGTACCGCACATCACAGGCTAGCCATACAAAGAGATCCCCGATGGGAAGACTTTGTTTACTCTAGCAGAAAAGGGTCAGAGCGAAATCGCTTTGAATACTTTGGAAATGGATGGACAGAGCGAGAGAGAAAAGAGGAGAAGGACAAGTGGACAAACTACTTACACGAGGTCGGCAAGGTTGACCTTGAGACTTTACACGAGAACTGGAATGAGTAGCGTTAGATTTACAGATGTCAACATGATGATGGTTTACTATTTCACCTTCTCATCCATTTTCAATCTTAAACATACTCCAATATTATACAGGCAATACTATAGGAGTCTAGTATTCAACATTTTGTTCCTAATAAGTTGCACTCTAGTCACCTTTGGCGCTTAAAGGTCAGGCTACGAACTACACCAAGTCAGAAAAGATATATCGGAAGTTTAATGATACAAATACGATGAGTGGTTTATTTTCGTAATTATCCGTCGCTATAAGTTTTGTACCTATTGGTAGATTTCGAACCACATCTACAACATGTATATATTACCCAATTACCAGAGTCTATACTGACATTCTTGCTACCGTGCTGAAACGCCAAAAGTGTTTCTGAGCCCCTTTTCATATGTAATACGTGGTATTCATCATAGCATAACGAAAAGCGCAGGATTTTTGAGCAATAATCTTAGTGACTATGCGCAAAAAGACCGTCTTTGCTGTTGGCGATTGAGTTTTGACACTTTAAAAGAATAGCCGCCTGCCTTGTTACTTCAGCAAGTCTACCAATAACCTGTTTATTGCCATCTACAAAGCCATAGAGAGCATAAGGAATCCCGACGTCATTACAGAATTCCTGGACCAACTTTTGCGTCCGGCGAAGGTTGTGTCGCGGAATACGGGGGTAGAGATGATGGATGGCTTGAAACTGTAAGCCACCGTGGAAGAAGTCTAGCCATTGCGGGCAATCAACATCCATACTGGTTCGGAGCATCTTCTGGGGAAATGATTCATGCGGCCCAAGGTCAGCCGTACTCATGGCGAAGTGTGAAAGCGTGAGTTGGACGTGGAGGGGCGCCACAACCATATGGCTGGTCATAAAGAAGGCAAATCGGCCCCAGTTACTAGGAATTGACTTGTATAGAATGCCATAACCATACCAAATCCAAAAGAAAACTTGACCGGAAATCTCAAGATGTCTATGCCACTAGGCTGGGCCCTTCCGGGGGGCATTGTTGCTTAGGAGATATTCCCAAGAAAGTCGATAAAGGTTGAAGCGTCCAAGCAACATCAGAGGATAAAACAAATATTTCTGGAATTTGACGAGACACTTAGCTACCGCATCATACTCCATTATGCATTCGTGGTAGGTTGATCGCAAGCTGCTTAGAAAGCGATGGGAGACCGCAAGGAAGGGCAAATACTCGATATCTGGATCATGCTCAGGCGAATTGGTCACGATATGATGGACGTTATGAGTTCTCTTCCACCAGCCGAGGGACAAGCCGCCAATAAAGTCGGCTATAAATATCCCAATCATGGTGTCAATTTGGAAATCATGAGTGATGCCCATGTGCCCAGCGTCATGGGCTGAAAAAACCAATTGATGCCAGAAAGCACCCATACATATCCCACTAGGTAGATACCAGCCCCAACGCAAGAATAACAGCATCCCAGCAAAAAGTAACAAATACCGACAGATTTCAATGGCATACGCTTCATAGTTGCATTGGTATAGACCTTCTGCTTTGATACGGTCGTTCAGAAGCCGGTATTTGGCCACAATGCCGTCCTGCGTCATTTGATCCAAGGAAGGATATGTATCGAGATCTAAGGTTATCTTCTCTCTAGTTATGAGATCGAGGTGGGCAATCTCGGTATACTTCTCAATGGACTCCACCGAGGAAATAGAGTCCGAGCTAGACAAGTCACCTTCAGTACGTCGGTTTCGTAGCCGGGAATCATTGCAGTTGAAAATTGATGATCCATCTCGGGAGCTCTCATCACTTAAGCTGGAGGATGAAATAGTAGTTTCAATCTCATACTCATCTTGAGTCTTATTGGCGAGACTTCTGTACTTCCCTCCTTGGATAGGCGGGAGAAAATTCCTCCAACTTCCCTGGATTCTACCGATGCGGTAACGGTTCATTTGTTGTTTTGTCTCCGCTGAGTGTAAACTAAAGGACTCAATGTGTCAGGGGCTTTCATTCCCAAAGTAAGAAGGCAAGATATAAATGGTAAAACGAACGCGGTAACCTCGTCGGTAGCATCTCGACCAACCATGTGCTGTATAGCCTTCTCGCCACCCGGGTGATACGAGATCCACGGATCTGCCTTAATCACATATTGGTCGAGAATGAATATTTTCTCACCCTCCGCAATTAAGCCCTCAATCTCCCTCCTTGATAGCAGCGGACGCCTCTCTTCAGCCATAGTGATAGCCAATGACCTCTCCTGTCCTGTTCTGTTGTTGTGGTTGTTCCTTTCGTGGCCCCTCTACTTTCTGGTGGAAGCAAAAAGGGGGATTTGCAAGGAGGAGACGAATGCCTCAGTTGGAGATAATAGGGCAATACGAGGTTTAAAAAATGGAATTTTAGCGGCCGGTATGATTGGCACGTAATTGTGGCATTAGACCTCTATGCCTGCCATTATTATGGGGTCGATATGCTATTTGCGTAGGTAAAGGTATCTCGCTCGACATTGAACACAGTGTGTAGGATGGATGACAAGCATGGTTTGTTTACTTTTGTGGCGCATAATAAGTAAGCGCATAATTCGGTGCCTAGCCAGGCTTCCATACGAGCATACGTAAGTCGGCAAGCGAGGTGTATCATCACCTAGGAGCACATTTTCTTGATTGCCCCTTCATCTGCCATATTTGTTGGTCGGGCATATCATTTTTTTTGTTAGCAAATCAAAATCTGAAACTAACCATAGCCGTTATCGTACGACGCCGCCAACTGGATGCTTGGGAAGACACGATACAAGTTACTAACAGTTCTGAGTTTCCAGTTATTCTATTCTTTTTTCAACTTATTCGAAAAATGAGTTTCTATGGAGCAGCTTTTCCAGGCCCTCGGTTGGTTCAGAGACAGCTTTGAACAAAACTTGATAGAAATGTCTGCTATCTTATTCATGCCTTATAAAATTTGAAAATAACGTATTTCCCAAGCGAGTTGAACACCCAAGCGAGTTGAACACTAGAACGCGCTACGCGTCATACTGCCTACATTATACTTACATCCTACAATGC